>CAEFZX010005865.1:0-21309 GCA_903066825.1 Alfaro cultratus | reverse complement strand
TTTTACACTTTTTTGTTTAGTACATATTTCCACATGTGTTAATTCATAGTTTTGATGCCTTCAGTGTGAATCTACAATGTCAATAGTCATGAAAATAAAGGAAACTGATTGAATGAGAAGGTGTGTCCAAACTTTTGGTCTGTACTGTATACAACCACATTTTTTTAATTTATTAATTATGTTTTGCCCCTCACTGTATTTTATGTTTATGTTATGTTTTTTTTGATGCTTTAAAATTTAAAACTTAATAAAAACTTGAATTACAAATAAGTTTGTGTGTGAGAATGCTTTGATGTTTGTCCTGTTTGTCTCTGTGTTGTGACTGATGACCTGTCTGTCCCTCTAAGCCGGTGATCCTGTCTGTACGACTGAATTCTGCTCTTGTCCACCTTTTGAGATGAATGTGGAAAACAGCTGTACAACCTGATGGACTCAGAGACTTCCCTGGATTTTCTCCTGTCTGTGCCTAAAGGTCAAAGTTCATCTTGAAGCATCACAAACATGTGACAACATACCTTTAAACTTCAGGTAGTCACAGGGGGCATGTCCTGGCTCTCCTGCCCTCCGCCCCCCTGGACCCCCAGTCTCTACACCTAAAATCTCATGAAGACGGCGTGTAGCTGGAGGCTTATATTCCTAAAATGCACACACACACACACACACACACACGTACGCACGCACGCACGCACACACACACACATCCAATCATCATGCTGTACATTCACAAACAACCAAGTCAATTTTAAACTTCTTGGTGCTGAAATGTCTTCCTCCCCAGATACAGAGGGTGAACTTAAGTCTTCTATTATTCCAAACAACTTGATTCTTATTTCATTCAGCCTTCTGATTGGCATAGCAGGGATGTGTCTGAACTTTGCAGGATAGTGGTTTTCAATGGCTGACATTATTGAATATTATATCATCAGCAGGTATTTAAAGAAACTAAAACTAAAGGTGACATGACTTCCACATGGAGAGGGAATCAAAGGACCATTCACCTTCTTCACGTCCTTGTTCTTCTTCACCGTCCATAAGCCATCTGACAGCTTGTCAAAGTACTTCCTGGCTTTAGGAGCTGCATCCAGCATGTGGCTGGGTGGAACTCCCAAAACCTCCACAATTTTATTCATCTGGTCAACCTGTTCAAACACACATGTCATCATTGTTAAGGAAGTGCATGTGCAGTCATAAAGCAGAAACCAAATCACCCCATGCAGACAGTGAAAACAGTGTTTATGTGCTGTACATCTGGTTACCTCGTTGGAGCCACTGAAGAGGGGCTCTCCTGTGTGCATCTCTACAAGGATGCATCCGAGGGACCACATGTCGATAGCCAGGTCATATGGCATCCCCAAGAGGACCTCAGGAGAGCGGTAGAACCTGCTCTGTATGTACTGATAGATCTGTGAAGAGCAACGTAGTGGAGTTAGGCAGGGAAGTTCAGAGACATGGAGACAAGCTGGCAGAAAGATGAAAGCGAGGTATGAACAAGATAATTCCACCTTATTCCAGGCAAAGCTGCTGTATGAAACTTCCATTATGAGAGCAGTTTGGTTAAAAATTGAATTACTGTTTTCATTAACTAGGTTGCAGTATAGCTAAATGTTTAATTTGCTTTTCTGTTACAATAATATTACACCTACAAAGAAATATGTCAGACATATCTGGAGGTCCCCTTAAACCTGCACAAGGATAGAAAAGGAATGAAAATTTAGATTTGAGAACATTTCAGTAATTTAAAGCTTTCAGAACTTAATTTTACTGAAAGCCCAGCAGCTGCAGGTATAGTGAACAGCCATAAAGGAGGAAAATTCTTATCCAACTTTGACCTGGGCAATGACCAACTACACAAGAAGAAAATACTGAAGCAGACTAGCAGCTCTGCTCAGGATGGAAGTGGGGATGAAAACCTTCTTGGATCACAATGTTTCAGAAATAAGTTCTTTATGATTGGGGGTCATTCATTAGTCAAAGACACATCCCAGAATAAACATTTAATTCTTATCACTGATATAAATATGATATATAATTAAGACAAATACTGCAGAAACTGTGACCATTCAGCCTGTTGACAATACTAAGTAAAATACTTGAAAGATTGATTACTGTAAAAAAAATTAGCTTGTAGTTTCAACATCCATCCATCCATCCATCATCTCCAGTGGTCAACAGGCGAGAGGTGGGGTCACCCTAGGCAGGTTGCCAGTCTATCATAGGACCCATTTCAACATGCTTATCATAAAGGTCATTCAATTGCAACTGTCCTAACTCAGATGACAGGTGATTGCTTAAATTTAACTGCTAAAAAATTATTTAGTTGGATCTGTTTTATTACACTTTAGTTCTGCTTTTCACCCATTATATTATGATTTATTGTTAGATAAACTTAGGCATTCTAAATTTTCATTGCATACTGTAGGATGGTTTGCTAGTTGTCTTTCTCAACAAACACAATGTGTATTTTTTATGGAAATTTCTCATCTATAAAGTTTTCAATTTTCTCCAACCTGTCTGACTTTGCTTTTGTCCTTCAGCACACCAGGGCAGTGATGTATGCTGATGATACAACAATATATATGTCATGTTCATCTACTGACACACCATTTAGCACCTTGGCCTGTGAATTTAAGCAAGTTGTAAATTGGGTATATACAAATAAATTAGTTTTAAACATCTAAAACCAAAAGCATAATATTTGGATCAAACTGGAAATTAAAAACTGAGTCTGTTTAAATGAACAACCATTACTGAGGTGGAAGAAATTAGACTTTGAGAGTAAAAGTGGACAGCAGACCGCAGTGGCCTCATCTGATTGGATGCACTTTTACAGTTATGGCAAGACAACTACTTGTTGTAAAAAGATGTTTACATTACATTAATCCCTCAAATCATTAGAACAGTTGTCTTGTGCTTCTTGCAGTAATTCCCCATGGTGTGGTCAGGTGCTTCACTAAAACATTTAACCAAACTAGTTTTAGAGGAATGAAAACATAAAACTCATTTCCTTCACATGTTAGAAATGTCACAAATGCTAGAGCTTTTAAAAGAGCCCTACCTAATTATTTTATTACATAGTGTTATAATTGTGGAAATGTTCTATTTCTTATATGAAGTGCTATAATTGTGAATGTATGAATTAATATGCTATGTTTCTAATATTATGTTAAGTGTGTGTAATAGTTTTATGTAAGAAATGTTTTGGGCTTTTTTTATGATGTGGACCTCAAGAACAGTAGCAATTGTTACGACAATTGTTAATGAGGATTAAAAATAAACAAACAAACATCTACCATTTAGAATGATATTTTTAGCATCCTTAGAAACAGAGAAATATCTTTACAAGCTGCATCAGGAACAGTGAGGCTGTTGCTGCGACATCTGCAGAACCTCTCCGGAGGAACTGAAGGTTTCTGACCAACACCTGCTCATATCTGAGTCCAAATCCCAAAACCTGCTTCCCAGAGCTTCTGTTCAACACATGCCTGTATCAGAGAAGGCTACAGAGAGGAGGTAATATATGTGTGTGTGTGTGTGTGTGCGTGCGCGTTTGTTTCTAATACCTTGTGGGGACCATTTTTCTGACATATACTACGTTGTGGGGACCGAAGCCTGGTCCCCACGAGGGGAAACGCTGTTTTTGGGTCTGTTTTTAGGACTAAGGTGTGAACTGAGTTTTGGTTAGGGTTAGGGTTAGGTATGTAATGGTTAGGGGTAGGGTTAGGGTAAGGTTTAGGCTGTAGAAATGAATGGAAGTCAATGGAAATTCCCCACAAAGATAGCAGCGCAAACATAGGTGTGTGTGTGTGTGCGTGTGTGTGTGTGTGTGTTTAGGGGGAGTAGGTGGGAACTCACCCTCTGGCCCAGCTGGCAGGAAGATCCAAAGTCTACTATCTTGATTGCAGATCTTTTGGGGTTACACAGGAGGATGTTCTCTGGTTTCAGGTCGCAGTGGATGATTGACAGCTCTGGAGTGGCCAGGAATAATAATGCTGCACAGCAAACAAAACATCAGGCACACTTATTACTAGCACTTCTCTCTTCATGTATGTGTGTATTTCTGCATGCATGTACAAGCCGCGCTCACCAGGACCCCCTAGGGTCTCATCTGATTCTCTGTGAACCTAATGGGAGTCTCCACCAACATCTGTGGTGTTGGTGGAGATATGAGTGCAGATTATTTGGCTAAGCCAGAAATGAGTGCAGGTCATTTGGCTTCTGATCTTTTGAACCTTTCGCTAGTATGGCTTTCAATCACTGTGGTCTGAACAGCCACCAGAGTCTCTGATCATTAGATTCAGAGTCTCAGACTGGGATCAATGGGAACAGAGGGGAAAACTCACAGATTTCAGAACATAATCTACAAATCAACTGAATAATATGTTGAGTTATGACTAGTAATCTTTAGAATTCATTCAGCAGTTTGAGGGTATGAAGTAGCTTGTTTTCAGGTACTGCATGGTGGGAGCAAGGGTGAACTGATCCAGAGCCAGGTGGACTGCTCACCTGCTTTAGTGAGATGTTTAGAAGGATCCTGGTTGGCGCTACGTGTGAAACTGTCTCTGACCACCCACCTGTACAGAGCTGCTGTGCAAACTTCCTGGTGAGGTTCAGGGAAACTCCTCTGAAGTTGGTGTTCCTCAGGAGATCATACAGGTTGTAGCTCAACAACTCAAACACCAAACACAGATGGTTCCTAAACATAAAGTGACGCTTCAGGTGGACTGCACAGAGACAGATTGACAGACAGACACACAGATGGGAGACAAGGATGAAGGTTAAGAGATACAAAGAACAAAGGTCAGGAGGGACAGAACTACTTCTGCCTTTAATAGCATTTCCATTCAACACCTACACAATCTAGACAACAGACGTGGTATATGATTATTCTCTCGTATGTGTGACCTAAAAACACTTTGTAGAGATGAGTAAAAATGCTGGCTTGGTTTCAAAGGAGCAGTAATGAGAAGAAAAGGCCTTATGGTTTATGTTTTATGTTGCTTTATTTCAGTAGTTCTTACAGTAATACCACCCTTATTTTTAGTGTACTTCACAGAACAGTCCAAACCTGCTAGGAAAGTACCACAGCATGCATTAGCTTCTTTTATATTACGATCCAACCCCAAAACCAGCAACTCAACATGGACAACTGCAGCACAGGAGCTGTTAGCTACACTATGCTAACCACCTCCCTGGCTCCACACTGTTGTTGAGGCCTGCTGCTATAGTGATAACAGGCCTGTGCCTGCTATCACTATAGCAACTAGTGACTCAGCAGGTCGTTCTTAGGAAAATATGGCTGCTGATGAAAACTCTGTAGAATTCAGGATTCAAAGTCCTACACGATTAAAAGGACAAACAAGAAATCAATCAAAGGAGTAATGAGCAGATTATACAAATATTAGTACTTTACAATTTTGGTAAGAAGCTGTTATGATTTTTACAGGCTTCTACTTGTAATGGCTTGAAACCACAAGATGGCAGCAATGCACCAAGCTGTTTGTGTATGAAGCAGTGAAAGACAGTTCTATAGCCTCTCAGCCAGGTTCAAAGGTCAGCCTCCCTTCTCAAGGAGGGGAGGGTTAGACTACAACTCATCAAAGCAGTTCTCATGCTTTGATTTATTTCTAAGTGTCCTTGAGGTTTTGGAATGTGCTTAGTTTTACCATATTGGTTTAATAAATCTTGTCACAGTAAAGTGTGGACAGTAATGAGGCCTGCCATCACAATGCATAGGGAGAGAACTAACTGACTTGCTTTGCAAGGTGGTGCGCTAACATTAGACTTTTTCCTAAAAGAAGCATTTCAGCTACTCTATCTTCAAGTTAGTGTTGGGATTAAATAATTCTGTTTTCCTCTATCTCTTTTAGCTACTTGCATGCTAGTACAAACGCACACATACTCATACGTGCACATGCATGCATGTATATACACAGCTAAGGTTTAAGGAAATGACACACATGACAATGTGTCATCTTTAGGGCATTGCTTACATAGAGGCCAACAAAAGAAATTAGAAACTGTTGTTAGGGGCCATTTTGCTGTGTTTTCCTGTAAGGAAAACATGACAATGGACCAGCGCTGCATTTTAGGCTTGATAAACAGAATTTGTGAATTCAACTCACTGACTCTTCTTGAACCTAATACATTAAGAACCTAAGTGGAGAAAGCATAATCTCCAACATTAGTGCCCTGCCTTGCTCTGCATTACCATTAGCTTTTCTCTTAAAATAAGCATTTAGCTATTTTTTTAGTTATTAGGTACATTTAGCATACAGAATGGAGGAAGTCAAAGTAAGACAACATGCTAGTGATACCCCACTTACTACTGACAGCTTTTAGGCTAACATTAGCATTTTGGCTAATTTTAGATTATACACTAATTTTAACATAGTGAATTGAAGAAGTCCATGTTAGTCAACAATCTTGTAATTCTCCACAAACATTATAGCTTACTTTAGCATTGGTGCTAATTTTTAGCATCAGAACGCTGGGTTCCAACCGATGGGCACGCTTTGGCAGGCTCCGTTTAAATTTCTTCAGAAATGTTCTACTTTAGACTTAAGATTTAGTTCAAACAACTGATGAACACCTGATCCTTTGCAGTTTATACTCCCAACAGATAAGCCAGGAGAACTTTCCTTTTAGCATTACCTCATCTAAACCCTGGTCAGTCCAGTGAGAGCAGAACTTTCAGCCACAGAGCAGCCGTTAAACTTCATTTCAACATGAGACTATCCTGTAGAGGGGAAAGGTGCTCAGCAAATGAAAGATCTTCATTCCACAAGCAGGAAGCTCACACTGTCTGTACGGTGAAGTAAAAGTTCTGGTTAAAGCCGCCAACATACTTCATCCAAAACCGAACCGCACAGTCACATGGTTTCATGTTTGTACTTGCACACACCTTTCATGCAATGGTGCAGACCACCTGGGGGACACCCCTCCCGCTTCAGCATACATCACACCACTACACACAGGGGTTCCCCCCTTCCTCCCTGCTTCCTCTGTTTTGATTTGATGAAATGGTCACAGAGATAGCGCCACACTTTTCTGCAGTCAGCCACCTCCATGAACAACGATGTTGCAATCTCCATCCAGGAGTTATTAACCATTTGCCAGTTTTATTTTTATTGTAGTTATTTAGTGAAGAATCATACAAATGAACAATGTTCCTCATGGTGTCAGATAAACATTACTCAAGGTATACATGTCTCGTGCAGATAAAAAGGCTGTATAATGGATGTTAACTAGCTGAAGAGAAATGTCAACATTAATGTCTGAGAGCACTTCCACATAAACACAGCAACAAACTTCTGATCAATCACACAACACTTCATTGAGTTCTTTGTCAAGTTCGGCAAGCGAATACACCTCTCTGTGAACAAAATGACAATTTTCCTCACCTGTCTACGTCAATGAGAACCTAATTTTGGTCCTTTACATGAAGTATGTCAGGTCTTTTATTAAAAGCAGTAAGAACCTCAGCACTGTCAGCTGCAGCTTCAAACATTTCTCATAAGTCCCCAGTTTTTACAATCAATTAATAATGAAATACTTGACAGTCTGTGGTGATGACAACATGGATCCTGTTATATTTTAGTAAATTAATTACTGTCTGAGAGGTTTCAGTCTGCATTAAGGTCACAGCTGGAATTGCCCTGTGCTTAAAGACGTCATCACAAACTGAATCCACAGATACACCCTGGTCAAAGTAGCGTAAAACAGATCTGTGGGTAATGCTCTGCAGCTGCTGTGTTAATGTTGCTCTTACCAATGTAATATTTCATTTCAGTGTCATGCTTGTTCATAAGCTCCAGCAGGCGTAGCTCGATCTGTGCCTGGTTTAGAAAAGCCTTTTTGTTCTTGATGATTTTAATGGCAACCCACTCCTGCTCATGGTGGTCGTAGGCCTTCACTACCTGCAGACACAAAACACACACACCATATCTCTCTGCATGCTAAAACACTTTGACAGAAACCAAGTCAATGATGACAAACCTAAAGGGCCAGGAGTTGTGTTCCCAGAAGTGGCCACATCGGGGCGACTCCTCCAATGTTTCAATCATATCAGAAACAAATGTTGGAGGAGAGAGACCAGCTCAGCTTATTAACAGCTGCTACTTAGCTGCTGCATGTCTCAAAGTGGGACACACTATCGTCCCAAAGTCCTGCATTAGTTCAGCTCCATGGTTGTTAGAGGTTTACCACTTCAAGAAGAGGTGCTTCAGTTCCGGATACAGCTAACTGCTGCTTTCACTTTCACCCAAACAGTCCTTGAACACATCATTATGTTAAGGTTTGTTTCAATGTCCTCACCTGTCCAAAGGAGCCCTTCCCAATAAGTGAGTCGATCTCATAGCGGTCCAGCCACTTTTCTCCATTTTTCACTATGTAATCATAGTTGTCGTCATCATAGCCATCATTGTAAATTTTTTTCTCCTTTTTCGTGCTGCTATCCTCAGGAGGGACTTGCTGGGCTCGTCGCTTCTTCTTTGTATAGTATACCTGTGTGTGGAAGCAGAAATTAGGCCCCACCTCCAGTCTGATCATTGACCCACATACTATCAGTAAATATAGTCACTAATCTTCCAGTATGAACAGTGGCTTGTCAGTTTTCAGAGCAGAGCACTGAGACAGAAATGCTCAGTGCTCTGAGTGGTTCTCTACGCCCATGTGTGGGCGTAGAGAACCCACATGTGGACAGATGTTTGGTGAGTCCGGCACCTACAGAGAAGAGGACACTGACTACATTCTAGGAAACAGGCTTCAAAGTCTATGAAATAAACTGTATTGAGTTCATGGGACTGGGTCAGTGTTCAACTAGCTCTGACTTTAACACAACCCAACACCCCAATACAGGCAATATGTCCTCCCTATATCATTATTAAAAACAAGTTTAATATTACATACAACTGAGAATTTTTACCTCATTGATGTGCTTGTAAGTTTTGATAAGGTCAACTGAGAGTTTCCTCAATGGGGCGCTGGCAGGGTCTCTGAAACTAGGGGGGATCCTCCGCTGGAGTATGGTCATATCAGACAGCACCTAGAGAGAACACAGCACTGTAACCAGCCTGAACAATTTCACAACATGACCAGAGAATGTGAAGAGCATTCAGACAACCTCAAAACTGTTGACTCTGTTAGCTATAAAATTGGCTTGGTGGAGGGGAAAGTGGGTGTGAGAGCTGCAACACCTGGAGAAGCTACAGTGGAACAACATAATGAGCTAAGATGTGGACAAAGTTCAGTCAGAAGACATTTAGAGACACATGTTCTCATTTCTCTGATAATATATGTAATGTAGCCCCCTCAGACCTTCAGTCCATTACATGGAAAAATAAGCATGCCATGTCTTACAGTCCAATAATAAGACAACAATGTAAGGTCATAACTGAAAGTCCTGTCAAATAAATGCATTTGTAAGAATCTGGGGCTACATAGACATTTAATGACCAACAGGAATGACTTCCCCTGTCCAGGATGTTGACTCTAGGGCCATTCTCCAAAGGGAGACCTCAGTAACATGACAAAAACTCCACATTGTTTCAGGTTTGCTGGAAGTGATTTAACTTGGTTTTAAAACAGAACTTGTTCTCACTGATCCAGCTTAAAAACAAACCTTCATTGTGAGGAAACCAATATTCATGACTGATTGATATATTATCAACTGGTTTTGTTGTGAAGAAGGCAAAACATTTATTATGATGTATTTGGAAGATCATTTATCTTTAAAATGCTCTGATGTGATGAGAGCTTCACTAAAGTGGTCCACACTGGATAGGTCAATCAACCGGGACAGAAACTGTCCGCAACTGGACTAGAAACCAGTCTCCTCTCTACTTTGTCTTTGTCGAATGACTTCAGTGACCTCACTGCTGTCATTCTAGGCATGCAGTGATGCAGCTTTACGGACACCTAGTGATTACTTCCCTAGGTGTCTGTATCTGTTCTTCTGCTCCACAACAGGTGTTGAAGAATGAAGCTGGTGTGAAGAATCCTCTCACTAACAACAGAAGCACTGATTCTTTTCAGTTCTCATGAAGGTTATTACAGTCCACATTGCAACATGCTTGGGTGACTTTGTATTGGTTTGTTTAAGATTTTCTGGCCATTGCACCCTGTGAACAGAGAGAAGACGATGTGCTGGATGTGACACTGTAGAAGAAATAGGGCCAGGTTCCAGGCCCCAGAGTCCAGGGTCCATGCATCAGGATCCAGGGTGCACCAGAACATGTTCAACTACTTGTCAACTACTACAACTTTCGCCACCTGCCTCAGTCAGCTTGCACCTTCCAAGACAATAACAGTATCTTTTACCCATTCAGCCCCAAGGTACACCCAAGAACTGCACACTCTTAAGAAAAGACAATGACATCTAGAACGCCTCTACAAGACAATCAATCTCACTATCCCCTATCAAAACTACAAGGACCACATCACAATATACAAGACAGCAAGTTCTATTCTGACATAATCCATTCTAACTCCTCAAACTCACACACTCTATTCTCCACATTTAACAAACTGACTAAACCTCATGACAACATCAAATCTACCTTTGCATCACATAAATGCAAGAATTTCCAAACCTTCTTCCACTCAAACATCGAAGTAATTCACATCCACTTTGCTTCTTCTTTCTCGTCTGAGTCTCCATCAGATCCTAATTCATTACCCACCTGCAGATTTTCTACCTTTTCACCATCACCAGCTGGCTTACTAATATAAAATTCTGAATGGATACTAACTTTCTAAAGAACTTTCTAAAGCGCAATAGCAACAAAACTGAACTACTCACTAATGGTCCCAAATCCCACCTATTCTCTTCTCAGATCACCTTCCCCATCAACGGCCACATAGTCGCTCCTTCAACTCTTCCCTCTCCTTCCAAGTCCACATCAATACCATCATCAGGATATCATTCTTCCACCTATGCAACATTGCTCGTCTCCACCCATCTCTCTCTCTGTCTCTGTCTCTCACTCAAATTCTTATCCACTCCTTCATTACTTCAAGACTTGACTACTACAAAACCATCCTTCATGAACTTCACTCCATGCATCTGCAAAAAGTACAGTATATCCAAAACTTCCGTCTACTTATCCACACTCACGTCATGGACCACATCACCCCTGTTCTTAAAAATATCCACTGGCTCCCCATTCAACACCAGATACAATACAACATACTGTCCAGGTGTGACGTGAGTAAAATCCCCCTTCCATCCAAACACTCCCCCACTCCCACACACCTTCCCTCATTCCTCAGATCACCTGGCTGCAACCTACACCTGCTAAGATTTACTTCCATTTATTTCGGCTACTGTCAACTTCTCTATACAGCTTCATCTTAAATAAGGAACGCTGATATTAGCGATGGTACAGTGTGTATGTGTTACCTGCTGCTGCTCGGCCATGGAGTGGATGGAGCTGAAGGAGGGGTGTGTGTGTGTGTGCTGGCTGGTCATGGCTGGCTCAGCGAGGGAGAAGCCCTGGGCAGTGGAGGAGGAGGAGGAGGTGGAGGAGGAGGAGGAGGAGGTGGGCGGACATCCTGAGCTGCTTGCACCTGTGGAGAGAAGGAGAGAAACCCTCAATTCTTTTTCTCCACCTCCTGTCTTTGACATAACTCTGCTAATACTTTAGTTTTGCAACCCTGCCGACCATACACTGAACATCTGTCACACCCTGGCTCTGTTGGCCCATACCATGACGGCCTACACCGTGGGTGTGTCAGCACATATCATGTCCATGTTGACCCTACACCATGGCTGTGTTGGCCCACACCATGGAAATGTTGACCTACAACCTGGCAATGTTGATCTATACCATGTTGTCCAGCACCGCATGTTGACCGCATGGTTTGTGACTACACTCACACCACACATTGGCTATGCCAACACCTAGCTGTGGAGTGTTGGTCTACACCATTGCCCTGTTGGCCCACACCCTGCCTGGAGTGGCCTACACCATGGCCACTGCATGGTGTAGGCCACCATGCAGTGTGGCCTACACACTGCATGGTGTGTAGGCCACACTACACACCATGTAGTGTGTATGCTTTCTGCATCTTCAGTGAGACGCAGAAAGCAGATTTACTGTCTTTGACATAACTCTGCTAATACTTTATTTTTGCAACCCGGCAGACTATTGCACGGCATGAAGAAGCACCATGGGTGTGTGTCCTATCCTTCTCTGTGACTATTTCACTCAAACTTGCTATTAATTTTTTAAATCCCAAGTTCATGTCTTAAAACACTCATGCTCAGAAACACTGGGAAAAAATGCACATCAAGAATTCCCAGGCAGTTTTAGCCAAATTTAGAAAATAATCAACTCTTCGTTGACAGTTAATGTTTAAGATCATAATCACGAAAAAAAACAAAACGATAATACCTGGAGTGTGTTGATCCTGAAAATCTCTGCACATGCCAAAGGAGTATTTATTAACAAAAGTACATAAAACTTTTCTAATTTTCTTCATACCAACAATATTTTAATAGACATTTGGACAGACCACCCAGACCTCACCTATACGCTTAGAGACAATGATGCTGAAGTGGAAAATGACAGTGAAAAAGTCAGTCTTTAAAAGCGGGAGGTAAATGTAATCAGTATCGCCATTGTAGTTTTGTATTTTCCTGATGTGGTGCTGCCCTGATATCTCTGTTTATAGGCAAGTTTAACCTAAGCTGAAAAATCTCAAATACAGAGCATAACATAACTTGGGCAAAGAAGTATATTGTTGTGAAATCCCACACAACAATATGGGGTTGTGTGAGGTGTCACACTGACTAGTGTGACAGTTTTCACTGTCACACTAGTCAGTGTGACAGAAGCTAGGGCAGATATCTTTGTCCAGGTCAACCTCAGAATTTTAAACCTATGTTGTAAAACTAAAACCTTTTCTGATCAAAAGTGTTCTTGATTTATGTTCGCAGGAAGATCTGTGATTATAATGTGGTGTTCTTCTAACAGAAACAGTCTCACAGGAATATGACTGGGCCAGAGTTAGACCGCCTGGCTGCTATGGCAACTTTTAGAGAGATGATCATCCATCATGGCTGATCTCCCTCCTTTCTAACTAGAGAAACTGTGGTTTTATTCATTCAAAATTCTCAGAACTTCCATTCGAAAATTTTGTAACAATGCCAGTTATTCCCTGTGTAGAAACTTTGCAGCTTGATTTTTACTTCTCCCTTCTTCCACATTGTTTGTGAAGATGATTTCTTTCAAATCAACTCATAAAGTTATCAGTGACAGCAACACCCTGTTAGAAAAACAGCTTTCTTCCTTCATGTTTTATTCCCTGGTGGTCATCTCTCCTTCATAGTTCAGTAAGAGTTTATAACACTCCATCATTTAGTAGTAATCCTGCCCTGGATGTTAATGGAACCAGGTCATTAAAACACACCTATGTTGATATGATACAGTGAATTCAGATCCTTGTCTACAACGCTGAGAACATTTGATTCTTAATAAACTATTAAATATAAAATCTAGGTTTAAATTAACTTTCCAAAATCTTACATGTTTAAACCCCAGTCAGTCTCTGCTTTGTCTGGATATCTGGAGACTGATTGAAACATTGATACTGCTTTCTGGGCCAATGACCCTGAACAAAGACTTGAGCTGCGTTCAAAGGTTCATGTTCCATGCTACGCTGAGACTCCAAAGCTAACTCACCGGGGAGAAAAGGATAAACCTGGAGCTGCTGTGAGATGATCTTTAGCCATGCACTTATTGTTCTTTTGAATTGAGATGTTAATCGTCTCAGCATTATCATTCCATAGCGGTGCAGCACAGGTATTACAGCATTTTGATTGTAGTACCAGAACCACATAGTCACAGGACTTTTCAGAAACTGTGGGAAGTATATGTTTAGGAAAATATCCAGAGAAGAGCAAGGGATAAATCACACCTCAACGTATCCAGCTGGAAAAAAGAAACTAAAGAGAAACAATAAGTTCTTTTCCAAGAACATAAATGCCAGTCACAGCACCTCTAAAGCATGTTCAACTAATTTCCCCCCAGTTACTAGTGTACAAGACACAAGTAACTTCATGAGGAACCCACTGTGGATTTCTTTTACAATGACCAGTTAGAGTGTGTTTCTGAATGTTGACATTAGGCACCTAAATCTGTACCAGGAGGCACAGAGAAAAACTATATATATATATCTGCTGCTGTTACAGCTGATTTTTCCTTTTGCGAGATAATAAAGGCTATTTCTATTTCTGTAAATACACACACACATGCACGCGAACACACACACACACACACACACACACACACACACACACACAGTGAGAGGTTGCCAGAAAAAAAATGTTAAAGGACAACAGGCGTAAAGTGTAACAAGCAGGTCTTGAGATAATTGTGCCTAAAGCACAAGTGAAGAGTGAGCAAAAGTTAATTTTTAGGTGAAAGACTGTGGCTGCACACCTTACTGCATGTGTGAGCAGAGAAAATAGCCAAAACTGGACATGTGGGCCTGCTGCTCAGCTCGCATTACAGCTTACCTACTGACAGCAAGATTTACAATGAGCAGGGAGCAGCCTGCTACCATGGAGACGGCTGAAGAATGGATCCCCAAAATAAAACCTACGTAGAATCATATGAAAAGTGGTCTCCTTATACTGCCTGCAGAAATGTGTAAAATGGATTAAAAGTATGTAGGTGTTTAAAGGAAAGAATGATAGTCTCACTCAGCAGAGGAAATTATAGGAAAACATCTGTAACTCACCCAAAAATCATTCCTGGGTTTAGTTCATTTTCTAATGACAAAACCCAATGAAGGAAACCTGTAGTATGAACATATAAGCACATATTGTGTTTTGTGAAAACAGACACCCTTCTCAGTTTCTAGCTGACACGTTGCCCTAAGAATTACATTTTAATTTTTGTGATACTCTAGTTTTAGTTTCAGATCTATACTAAATATCTCAATATTTCACTGACCTCAGTGAAAGTTGAAGCAATGAATGGGATAGAATGAAGCAAGTTAAGAAAATCAAGACAGAAGAAGAGAAATTTCCCAAAGAAAGGGAATAAAGTTCTCAGAACCAGACCAAAGACAGCAGAGAGATGAATGGTCTTTAGTATAGACCAACTTAGAGGAGACACCTAGAGGAGCCAGCAGCCTGCTGTCCAGAGGGGTTTCCAGGCAAGGCCTGAGAAGTGAAAAGAACTATTGGTGGTGCTAAACCCTGGCAAGATGAAAGCTTGACATCTGTGAAAAGAACTAAAACAACTGGTCTAGGCAAGGGGTGCGAGGCTGGTGGTCTGCTGTCCTGGCAGCTCCAGCAGGTGTGAACCACTGCTTGGTGACCTGTCCACCAGCACTGCTATCTTCAACTTTAACACGAGGTTTCATACCTGGGAACAAACAACAAGCGTGGCCTTTTTTTTTATCAGGCACTGGGTTATTATGACTGACTACTAACTAGCTGTTGCTTCACAAGGTGAATATGTTGGATGTGGAGCATGTATCTTTACTCCCCCTCTCCTACCTCTTACACCTCAAACATCATGGGAACTAAAAGCAAGGATGGATGACAGGAAGACAGAAACATTTACTACAACAGTAGTAACAGCAGTTAACATGCAGTTTAGTGTTAACTGCGTTTTATTCAGAAGGCTCTCCTCCTTCCACATATTGCCCCCTTCTGGTGACGTGGCTACATAGGAATCTGTTCCTCCACATAAAAACTAGTCACAGAGTCACACTAAGAGAGAAATCCAAAGTGTTTCACTGTGTTCAGCTGTATAATATCACAGAAAGTCATCCTGTTTGGGGACAGCTGTGGTACTTCGGCCTCTTTTTGCAGATATAACTCCGCAGGAGAGAGTGAGCAAGTGAGAAAGAGAGAGAGAGGGAGAATATCTGCCTAGTACTGAGAAATCTGGACTGTCTCTTTAAGAGACTGAGGCACATTCACAGAACTTCCTCAAACTGGCATGCCTCTTCCTGCGCTGCCATTGGTTAAAGGCACCTCCTTCTCTGACAGCTCATTCGTTGTTGGTATCTAAGGACTGACTAGCCATCACTCTATAAATAAACCCGGTGCTGTCTCAGCAACCAGGCCACAATACTCATTAGCTACTTCTCTCTCTTTTCTGCTTCTCTCCTGCTAAGCAAGTGGCTTCCAATAGCAGGCCTGGCTCTCAGCAACAGTCTGACATACCCTAGCAACTCAACCCATCCTATCCGCCACTCTCTCCTCCCCCATCCTTCCCAATCTCTGCCTCTTTTTCTCCTATTGTGATCCAGCTCGCCTTTTCCACCCATTCTCAATTGCCTCCAGTCTATCTTCTGTCCAGACTTTTGTCCAACTTTTGGGTATATATAAAAGTAGGACATCCACTCTTATCAGTCCATTAGCTTCGTTTTGTTGAACAGTGATGAGACATAATTGAGAGCAACACAGAACAATCACTCCAAGCAGTACAGCAAGACATTTGCATAAACACAGAAAGAAAGGCTCCAAACAACTGATGGCTGGCTTTATTTCCACCTGCAGAGATCAATGTTGATGTTTCAGTTGCATGCAGATTCAAACCAGTAGATAACACAACATTGAAGTAATACGGTGCATGCATTAATAGGTAATCTTATGCTGAGATGACATTGCAACGTAAGAAACATAAAAAGACTTATCTAAATTAAAAGATGAATAATTTTGGGGTTCAGAGTTTGGGGTTCTAAAAAAGTCAGAGGAAGTCTCTGTTCGCTGAAAAATGTTTTCAGTGAAGACAGTAAGAAATACCAGTTTAATATGGAACCAGTATGTGTCTGTTCTAAGCCAATAACTTGTCTAGATGCCTTTTGAAGTCAGGTGCTGTGGATGGTAAGCTGCGGGCTGATGAGGGATCTACACTGGAAACACAACCATACATCATCTAATAGTGAAGAACCACAGGATGATGTGAATTATGCCTTGGTAGAGAAAGTTGTTGACACATTGAAACAGACTACAAACTTCTAGAGAGAGCATGAAAACAGGCGGGACCAGAAGAGGAAATGACTTGTTAGAGTGAAGTAAAAATGAGTGATACACCTGGTTTTAGTAACATCTATGTTGTGTTACCAAGAAATGTGATCAGCTGTGCACATGAACTAACTTAATCTTTAGTAGTCTCTCTACATGAACAACATTCTAAATAAAAAAAAATACAAAAAGAAAGTCCAGTTGGACAAAAGAGGACAACATGGTTCCTTCCATTAAACAGCCGATCGGATTCCTGTACCAGAGAAACCAACCCTGTGCTGCCAACACAACACAAAGGGCGTTCCACGCCCAAAGTAGCAATGTTGATGCTCTGCTCAGATATGCAGCCATGTAACAGTAGTTTCATGCTGTGGTCAAAATTCATTTATGTTTAACTTTAAGTTAAACATAAATTAATTTCCCACCGTTTGCTGTGGGAAATCCACGCACAGCTAATAGAAACAGGACGGCTAAGCATTGGAAAGTTCCCATTCTCATCTTGTTTCTCTTTGGGTCGAACTAGAAGAGAAATTCTTTCAGGACAAAACTAAATAAAAGTGGAAACAAACTCAAGAAAACATATAGACCTATCTATATGTTCAGAGGTGTCTACAACTGGAACAGTATGGGGGATTTTTACTGCCACAGGTCGAGAGCACACATTTTCTATCCGATAGCATATCTTTGTTCTTAAAACTTGTAATGCTTGTACTCAAAACTTCTATTGTCTTTCAAATATTTTCTGTGTTCTCTCAAACCTTTCTCCTCATGCCCAGAACTTCTCTCTGCTCAGATCAAATCTCAGCTAGCACTAACTTATGAATTCTTTTCTGTAGTCCACTGTCAACCATCTCAGTCAATAGAATGACAGCGTTATACTGGGTGTGTTTGTTTTCTTCTAGTGGGTGTGCCTGAGTGGCTGCTATCAATTGTAGCAGAACCCATATGGTAGAACCTTCTTTTCTGCGCTGCGTACTGATACCAGGAGAAACAATGTCAACTTTCTGCTCAGTGGTAAACTTAAAATAAAACCAACCCCCAAATCAACTTTTTTTTTTTTATTATAAACTGTGGAATATTTATGCTTCTGTATCTATGTGTTATGGATTCAGTCTTTTCCTTTATCTCTTTTAGCCTATTTTATCTGTTTACACGCGCACACACTGCAGCTTGCATAACCATGTTTGTGTGTGACTGCCACCAGTCATATGTAAACAGACTGAAACTGATTAGACAACCCTTTAGGGAGGGTACAGATTGAGGAAAGAATAAAAAGCTAAAGTCGCACTACAATCTTTGCCTCACTTGGTTCCATCCATAAGGTGAGCTGAGTGACACCCAGCGCTGGACGGTGAATGTAACTCTGGTTCTGTTCCATTTGTATGATATGTATGGCTTGTAACATTTGATCATTTTTTGGCATTTAAGCCTGTTTTTATATATACCGTAATGAAATCTCATTATTTCTCAAGGTAATTTACACTTAGGGGTTCTGGTCGGGTTCTGAAACTGGTTAACGGACCTGGTGGAGCACAGAGACAAAAATGAATGATCTCCAACAACTTGGGGGCTCGTCCGAGCCGGTTTTCGGGATCCTGAGACCAGGACCCCTCCTCAAGGAAGATCCCAGATTAAGGTGACCAAAAATGGAGCTTTTCAGTGTGTGCAAAACTAAAAAGGTAGGCAGAACTTTTTTCTGCTGGCGGTTTGTTTTCAAAACGTCTGGCTGCAAAACTCGATTGTTGTTCACCCGTTTCTGGATTCACTTAGTCATATTTTGGAGAAAAGTTAAAAAAAAAGTAACAAAAAGAAATCGCTTTTTAAAAGTAATCAAGCTAGTACATCCAAGGTCTTAAATATTAATAGTACAAATGCATAAATAAATAAGTAAATAAATAAGCATGTACATGCAAATATGTTAATCTATAAATAACCTATAAAAGAGTGCAGAGAAAATTAGATTTAAGATACTCAGACTTGGAAATTGTAAAGTCTAATGACTACAGGCAGGAATTATTTCCTGTGTTGCCATCATTTAGATGACATCAGACAAATGTGAATCTAACATGAAGCTTTTTTAGTCACCTTCCAAGTGATTATCAACCAACAGAAGACTCCCAACTCAGGTCTGATTAGTGCTTGGATGAGAGACCACTGGTTAACACAAGCTCTGCAAGCTTTCACTCTTCAACACAGGGGGAGCTGCAGTGCAGGCTCAGGAGACTGCTCTGTCCCATTTAACTAATCAAAAACAAGTTAATACCAGCCATGTCCTCTGAAACACATGATAGGCTTTTCACTCCAAGCAGGGTTGACATATACATAAGTGTGCAACAAGCTACATAATAAACTAATCAGTCTTTGGTGAATTTAATCCAGTCTGTCATCTAAAACACCAGATCACAACATTTATAGTCAAAGTAGTCTTTCTTGTGAAGCACATACAGGGAGAACCAAACTCTGTATGTGTTTTTGCATTTTAAGTGCATAAACTTGTTCCGTGACCCGAAAGACTCTTTCTATTGTGTGCATTGGAAGTGTGCTGTGTACTGCCTTCTTCTCTACCTGCTATGTTTGATGGATTTAGAATGTATATTTTGGCAAGTTCTGTTTATCAAAATGTTGTGATTGTAAATATGTTCACATAAGAAGCCTTAGCATGTGCTGAAGTACAGCAGCAACTTTTCTGTTCAAGTGCGGGTGTTGTATCAAGCAGACATGTGTATTTAAACATGTACATTTTATAGTTTCATTTCATACTTTGTGCAAATGGATCTGTCATACAAGTCTGTGGGTTTGCCTACAAAGTAAATTTTTTACAGCAATTGGTTCAATACACTATTGACTGGAAGACAGTGCCACAGTTTGGTTATTTTTAGAAACCTTCTCACTGCTAATAAACTCCAGGGTTTCCCCCAGAAAACCTACTAAGCCCTGTGGTCAGGGCGCCAGGGCAGTCCACCATGTTTTTGTATTAAAAAATTTTACGCTGACAGGAAATGCATTTATATGTTACTGGAAGGACCTTGTTGATAAAATACTTAAACACACAGTTATAGTCTTAAAAACAGACAAAAATACAATTTAAATAAAAACAATTTTTTGTACTTCTGTTAAATTCCAATAAAGTAATCAGCCAATGGATCTTAGACATTATGTAATGCTGATCACATTTAGAGTCAACTCAGGGCATAAATGAACTAAGCTGCTGCTGCTGAAGGCCCCCATACCTTCAAGGTCTCACATAAATGCTAACATTTTGACACAAACCATAGATGTTTATTGAGAATGACAGTGTGGTTAAATTTGATTTAATGGTTTCAGCAGGGATAAATTATAAGATTTTAAAGTGAAACTTGCCCTCCTATTAACTTTTTTTTTGCTGATAAACTGTCTAAATGAGTTACATTTTATTTATCTTTTTATCTTTTCCTGTGCAAATTTTGACTTTTTTGTACAGTTCTTTTAGTTTGGCATTATTTTTGCCTGAAGCTATCTGACCACTGGCTCCTTCAGTTGAACAGTTTTAACGCAGTTGAATTTTCCTATTGGTTGCAGCAGAACAGCTTGGTACAACTTTGTCACTTCGAGTATAAAAGGACGGCGTTCCTCTAAAACTATACTAAAACGCCATTAGTGAAGCTGATGTTCTTAGCAGGAAGAGGGGGTCCTAACTCAAATTCTGCTCAAGGCCAAAAACAACCTGCATGACGAGAGCTGCTGCACTGCACATCTGTCTGCTGGATGGAAGGGGCAAACATGGAGAATTAATATATGTGGTACTAGGAGAGACCAAGATTTTCTATTTTGTGACCTTTGAGTTTGTAATAAGTGCCACACATGCTGTTTGTTTTGGTCGCTCAGGCTTTATTGGATGAGTTTTTGTGATCTCCACTCTACAGCTGACTGGCCCTGTAGATGTTCACGAGCTAAACCACCATGTTTTATCACTTTTGTTTTTAAACCCTTGAATTCAGGACATATTCAATGTCCAACCACTGCGGTTCTCTTACGTGGGATCAATGAAGTAGAAAGCTGATTCTGTACTGTCAATTTGGCGACAGAGTACCCAGATATAGGAGGCGTGGTGTCATGTGGGAACTATCTATGGTGACAACTGTTATGCTTTTTAGAAAACCAGCTGAATTTGATAATTAGGCCCATAAGTCACGTGTAACCTGCACAAAATAATCAACATGTATTTTATTTTGGCGGGTCAAACAGCACAACATCAACTTTAAGTTCCGGGTCAGAGGTGCGCTCTGATCTGCTCCATTGTTGCTGCTGATGTCGCTGTGGCTAGCTGCTTGAGTTGGCGTTTT
>CAEFZX010005864.1:0-12467 GCA_903066825.1 Alfaro cultratus | reverse complement strand
CCAGGTGCGTTAAACCAGGGACAGAACTAAAACATGCAGGATGCCGGCCCTCCAGGACCGACTTTGGGCACCCCTGGTTTAAAGGATCTGATGGATGTTAGCAGAACGATTCTGCTTCCATCCTGAATCTTTTCCTAATTAAACTCCAGCTAATTAAACATGACCTTCTCCCCCCTCCACCTCCTCCGCCTCATTAGCGCCACCCGGGGGAAAAGCATCACCTGACAGGAACCGAGTTTACAGAGATCTGAATCCTGTGGTAAACGCTGTGGAGCAGATGGGGGCTTTTATTTGCCCCTCTGCCCCAGTGGGGGTGTGATCAGAGCTCTGGTGTTGTTTTATCTGCAGAAGCGTGAAAACAGCAGCAGCTGCTGCTGCCTGGAGGCTCAGATCTGACCTTCTGACCCCGACCCAGAAACAGGCCCAGAGGCCTCAGGCTCACTTATCGAATAATAGGTTTTATTTTTACAATAAATCATTTATTTCAAATATAGAAAATCCAGCTTTTTATTAACGTTTGGAGAGAAAATCACATTTTTAAATAAAATAATCTCTACAGTCTATATAAAATAAAACTATATTTGTTATTTTATAAATTGATCCGTCTAAAAGATTTTAAGTGATAATTTATGACTTCTTGTGACAGAAACACATTTTATTTATCAATGGGAAAGACAGGAGAACATCTCATTCAACTAATAATAATAATAATAATTTATTTTGTCTCTAATTCTCTGTCATAATATATAAAAACCGTAAAATGTTTTTTCATTCATTCATTTCGTCCTGCAGCAGTGAATCTCTGCTGTCAGTCTGTCGTTGCTTCCAGATGGTTCTCAGGTGAATCATGTTAACGCTGATCTGAGCTGCAGCCGTTTGGTTGCTGTGGGTAAACTGGGTAAACTGGGACGGAGGTTTGACGCTTTACTGGTTTCAGGTCACCTGACTGAGCGATGCCTCACCAACTGGAGCGTAACATCGGAGCCTCTGTCTGCGACTCCAGGCGGTTAAACTGTGTCATCTGATCAGCCAATCACAGACTGCGTCTCATTCTGCAGAAATCCTACAAGGAGAAGTTCAACCGTGAGAGAGGGAGGAGCGACTACAGCAGCATGAAGACGCTGCCGGAGGTGGAGCACGCCATGGAGGTCGCCAAGAAGCAGAGCCATGTAAACACACCGTTTCCACGGCAACACAGCCTGGATGATAATCATACAGATTAGTTTTAATACCTTCACCTGTCTGACTCTGATCTCAGATCAGCTACAGGAAGGACAGACAGGAACTCCACCGCTACAACCCGGCGCCAGACCGACCCGACATCATCAGCGCCGCCAACGCAGCCAGGCTGGCCAGCGACGTGAGTCCGCTGCAGCGTCCCATCATGCTCTACACTAGTTTCCATGACAACAGCCGTGTCAGCAGCCGTCCTCTGAGGGTGAAGATTAATTATAGAAGACGCTGAAGACGAACTCATGTTGGCTTTAGAGTCCATGAATGTTTTACAGGACAGATGTGAGATCAGCAGCTTTAACTCAGGATTTGTTTGAGCCGTCAGACCAGCTGCAGGCCAAACTCAGGTGTTCAGGTACCTGAGAGGTGAAGCTGATTAGTTTTAATACCTTAACCTTTAACCTTACCTTCCAGTTTAACCGACTGGAGCAAAAAAGGAAAACAGATTCTTCTGTTGTTGTGCTATAATAACAAATATTCAGGAATTTATTCATGTTTTATGTTCATATTCTCCTTTCCAAGCAGTCAGACCTAAACTGATCGATATCAGATCTGTAGGGTCTGATATTGATCATCTGATATTGATCATCTGATATCGATCACCTGATATCGATCACCTGATATCGATCATCTGATATCAATCACCTGATATTGATCATCTGATATCGATCACCTGATATCGATCACCTGATATTGATCATCTGATATTGATCCAACTGATTATCAATCATCTGATATCGATCATCTGATATTGATCATCTGATATCAATCACCTGATATTGATCATCTGATATCGATCACCTGATATCGATCACCTGATATTGATCATCTGATATCGATCCAACTGGAAATCAAATAAAATCAGTTAAAATCAGTTGCAGTCTGATGGAGACCCTCAGCAGAGTCTGGCTGCCTGGAGGGAACCAGACCAGAGTCAGAACCGGATCAGAACCTGCTGTGACCCACAGGTTGCCTACAAGCGCAGCGCCAAGCAGCCGTCCTACAGCGATGAATCCGTCCTGGACAGAACCGACATCCTGCACGCCAAGCAGGCCTCCAGGCTGGCCAGCCAGGTAACACAGCCGCCCTACACCGGACCAGCCACACCTGCAGGGGGCGCTCACCTCTCTGTCCTGCAGGTGAAGTACAAGGAGAGCTTCGACCGGCATTTAAAGGGCCAGCGTCCGCGCTACAACCCCATGGACTGCGTCTCCTTCAGACACACACAGGCTGCAGGTGCTCTGGCCAGTCAGGTGGGGGCGCCGTGTCTCACTTCTGAGCTGTGAGTTTTCATTACACAGTGGACCCTCAGTGTTCACAGGGGGTCAAAGGTCACAGCTGTTCAGTTGCTTTAATCAGCCTGTCTGCCTAGTCAAAGTCCGGTTCGGAGGTTGTTGTGTCATTGCAGCGCCCCCGCAGGCGAGGAGGGGAACAGGTTGCTCAAAGGGTTTGGCCAATCAGGGCCAAGCTTTCCAAACATCAGCCAATAGCGTGTTGAGTATTTAAGTTTGTCAAAATGCATTTATTTTAAATATTTTAAATATTCTCCACAGAAAACATCTGAAAATAGACGAGAGTCAGATTAGAAACTTAACATGATGCATCTTCACTTCCAGAGTCAGTCATTGTGTTTTCATGACAGGAAGTAGATCCCTAAGGTAGATCCTTTAGATCCTTTAGATCCCTCAGATCCTTTAGATCCCTCAGATCCTTTAGATCTATCTGATCCTTTAGATCTATCTGATCTCTCTGGTTGCTGGTTTTTCTCCTCCGTTTTCTCTGCAGCCTCAGAGATAAACAAGCCCAGCAGGAACAGGCTGTTTCTGTTGGTGTTGTTCGCTCAATGAGATCCAGTCTGTTGAGTGGGCGTAACCATGGCAACCCCTTTCTAAAGCGAACAGAGAGGAGCTGAGCGATGAGAAGTGGGAGGAGGTGAAGAGGTTACAGGCAGAAACACGCACAAACAAGACGACTGAACACTGTTTGAGCTGACCTCTGACCCCAGATCGGGTCCTGATCTGATACCTGGTCTGATCGTCGGTGTAAACGTGTTTCGCTGTGATGAGACGCTACACACACACATGGTGATGCTCCACACACACAGAGACACTCCACACACACAGAGACACTCCACACACACAGAGACACTCCACACACTCTCGGCCCGGTTCTGGCGCCCACGCTGCGTTACGTAACGGTGAGTTGTTGTGTTCAGGAGCTGCAGAAGCTTTTCAGTGAATCTGAAAGGAGACCAGCAGATTGTTTACTGGCTTACTGGTTTCAGCAGGTTGGCACCAGTTGGAGCCGCCAGGACAGGAAAACCTTTACAGAAAGGAAAGTTTGTCTCCTGGAGATTCAGGACATTAAACCAGATTATTGGTTCAATAATAACAAATTACTGGTTTTGTTATTTTTTCCTAAACATTTTTGATAACTTTATGAGAAGAAAGCGTGTTTATCTTTAAACATCTGGAATATAAAGGTAGAGCTACCTGAAACGTTTTGCTTCTGTGGATGATGAGCTAAACCTTCACGTTTCATCAAGATGATTTTAAAACCAGTAAAGCTTCTGACTTAATAAAATATCTGGACAAAACAAAACCAGTTCTTTCTTAGGACTCTGAGTTTTTATCCAGACCTTTTCTGGAATCTTCCTGCAACTTTCACAGAAGTTACTGAGTATTTCTAAAATTTGATAAGTTTTCCAGAACTTTCCAGATGCCTGGAAATCACCTGATGCTTTCTAGAATTTTTCCAAAATTTACTGATTAATTTTCTGAACTTACTGGTTACTTTAAAGTCACCAGTAAAACTTTTAAAGTCCCAGTTTGGTTAAATACACTCGATTGTAAAATGAAAATATAAAACTTTTTACATTTTCTCAAAGTAACTCCTGTGTAATAATGAATGAGTTTTTGTTTTCCGATTCTCCTGAACGTGTCTTGGTGTTTGTCGTTCTCAGATAAAACCTTCAGCTCCTCTCTGTCCTGTTTGCTCCAGGTGAAGTATAAAACCAACCAGAACCAGCGGCCCGAAGGCTCGTCGGACCTGCCCAACCTGCTGCAGCTGGAGCACGTCCTGCATGCCAGCAAGCTGCAGAGCAACGTAGAGAAACCCTCAAGTTTGATTGATTCTTGATTGATTCCTTAGAGCTGATTATCATCTAACTTCCTGTTTCTGTCCTCAGCTGGAGTACAAGAAGAAGTACGAGCAAACGAAGGCCCACTACCACATCGCCGTGGATACGGCGGAGCAGCAGCACCACCGGGACAATGCCGTGCTGCACAGCCAGGTCCCAGTCACACTGAGCCAAACTGGTTTTGATGGGTTTACTGGTTTTAACATGTTGCTGTTTTTAGGTGAAGTACAAGGAGGAGTATGAGAAGAACAAAGGGCGCTCTCTGATGGAGTTTGGAGAAACTCAGACCTATAAAGTATCTAAAGAGGCTCAGAAGATGCAGAGCGAGGTAACAAGCTGGACATCACCGCCTAGTGGTCAAACAGCAGAATGCAGCCAACTGAGTTTTACAGTTTTAGCTTTAAATGTTTGGAGGAACTAAAAGAAGAACTGCTCAGAGAGGGAATCAGGGATGTTTTGTGTTTCAGAGGGAATCAGGGATGTTTTGTGTTTCAGAGGGAATCAGGAATGTTTTGTGTTTCAGAGGGAATCAGGAATGTTTTGTGTTTCAGAGGGAATCAGGAATGTTTTGTGTTTCAGAGGGAATACCGCAGGGACTTTGAGGAGCAGGTGAAGGGAAAAGCTTTGCTGGAAGCGGATCAGACTCCAGGATTCCTGACGGCCCGGAACGCCAGCAGCCTGCTTAGTGAGGTACTGAACGTTACAGCCTGTTGGACACATCACAACTTTCATCACCTGTATGGGAATCAGATTAAATCAAACTGAAAATGTTTTTATTTAGTCTGAGAATATAAATGTTCTAAATGTTGATGCGTCACATGGACCATCACCAACATGGCTTTCCTTATACCGCCCCCTACTGGCTGAAGATGTTCAACAATTTAAAAATGTTCAAATTATAATGAGAGGATAAGAAAAGTTAAATAAATTAATGCTTCACTAACTGAGGAAATATTAAGTTAAATGTGTTTAGAATTATATTTACTTTAACAGTAAATCATTTATTTTCATACAAATGTAACATTTGTTCATTAGATTTTATTTTTGCAGGTGATTCATATGGACAGATATTAATTTATTAGTGGAAATGTTTTAACAAATAACTTTTTAATTAATGTTTAAAGGAAACAGGAAGTCAAATATTTGTACATTTTGTTAAAAATAATAATTTCAAATGATTTAATTAATATATTTATTTCATTTTAAGTCGTTAAACTTTCCATATCCAGTTTTATAAAATTCACTTCTAAATTCAGCAAAAATCAGTTTATTCCAGTTTAATCAAACGTTCAGATTTAAAGTGAAAATTATTTGATGATGGAAGAAGTAGAAATAGATTTCAGTTAAACTCTTAATCAAATGAAAAATGATTAAATGTTTTATGATCATCATCTGGACCTGAACTCACTGACCAGGAGTCGTTCTGCAGAAGGAGTACAGGAAGGACCTGGAGCAGGAAGTGAAGGGGCGGGGCTTATCCGGGGTCGGCCTGGAGGAAACGCCTGAGCTCCTGAGGGTGAAGAAAGCCAGTCAGATTCTGAACCAGGTGAGGCCGACCGGAACCAGAACCAGGAAGTAAAACGGTGTGAGTCTGAGTTCAGGGTCGTTGTCTCTGCAGAAGGAATACCGGCGGGATCTGGAGACGGAGATCCTGGGAAAAGGGATGGAGCTGAGCGCCGACGTCCTGGAGATCCAGAGAGCCACCAGGGCCTCGCAGATCCAGAGCCAGGTACCAGATCACCAGGAGCTGATGGGTTTAAGAGTCATCAGCAGGATTACAGAGGTCCATGTAAAACCTGACATCAGCTTTTAAAGATAAAACTGTTGGTAAAATGAATCAAAGTATTAAATATTAAACGGAAAATCTGGAGGATTTTTATGGCTTCTAACTTTAAAATGTTCAGTTTTATTTCAGGGCATCGTTCACACAGGCTGCAGTCAGATACAGGACAGCTCTGGCTTTTTAAAGTCAGTTAGGCTGCAAACTAAAGCAATCCACACCGAATAAATGCAAGAAGAATCACATAATAACACCAATATGGAAAGAATATCAAGTTTTAATGTGGAATCAGGTTGAAGTTTTTCCTGATGTTTGGAGGCTTTCTGTGGTTTTCTTTTCTCTTAGTTTATCAAATATTAACAGGAACAGCCACCACCAGACATTCTTTACAGTAAAGTTCGTAACATATGCCACCTAGTGTCCAAACAGCGTAACAACAGGTAGCTGACAGAATATTAGGATTTAATCCCATGAACTTAAAAACCAAATGAATTAAAACCTCAAACAGAAACAGTTGGTTTTTAATCATCTTTATTTCCCGTTCTGACCTGATGTTCAGCAGATCACATATTTGATCAGAACTGTGTTGATGTTCAGCAGATCATCATATTTGATCAGAACTGTGTTGATGTTCTGCAGATATCGTACAAACAGACGGAGCAGCTGAGGGAAAACTCGTACGGGACGCTGACCGACACGCCGGAGCTGCTGCACGCCTCCTACCTCAAAGACGTCTACAGCCAGGTCCGCTTGCAGATACACACTTCCTTCTGCTCCCTCTAGGGGGCGCCACCTTCCTGTCTGTCTGTCCCTGCCCCCGAAGATCCAAACGTCTGTGTCTCTTCCTCTTGCATTTTTAATCCCAATGTCACTAAAACTCTACATAACTCATCATCTCACCGCCTTGAGGAACTTTACAAAATAATAATAATGATATTAAATAAAACGGCTGCATTCTGTGTGTTTCTGTAGAAGAAGTATAAAGACGAGGCGCAGCAGCTGAAGGGTCGGTACTGCCTGGTGTCAGAAACCCCGGAGATGGAGCGGGTCCGAGCCAACCAGAGACACATCAGCTCTGTGAGAACCAGAACCTGACGGCGCCACGCGCATCACTTCCTGTCCTCTGACCGACTCTCTGTCGCCACCTAGCTGCAGTACTGCTGGGACGCCAAGCTGATGAGAGGCCTGACGGCGTCGGTCGCCGAGACGCCGGAGATCGTCCTCGCCAGAGAAAACGCCAAGAAGATCAGCGACGTACGCGCACACACACATACACACACACACACACACGCACACATGCACACACACACACACACACACGCACACATGCACACACACACACACACACACACACACCCACATGCACACACACTTTCTATTCAGTCCACAAAACACAAGCAAAAAAATGACTGTAAAAAGTGACAATAGCACCAAATTATTTAAAATGAACCAAAAGGGATAATTTTATAATAAAACTGTTATTTATCTGATTTGTAATATTTTTAATTTCAGCTGTTATTTCTCTATTTTTAAGGATGTTTCCGGTTTAAAAGCATCCGGTATTTGATTATCAGGAGTATAATCAAATACTCCTGACGAATCTTTGATTATTTGTTTTCTTTCATCTGGTAAAGTTCTTGATATTTAAACATTGATCATTTTTCAAGCAAAAATACTGAAACCTTAAAAATCCAAAAGGTTTTCAGGATGTTTGGTCCAGATCAGGTAAATATGAAGAAACCAGGAATGGGTCAGAACCTTTTAGTAAACTCGGTGTGTTGCAGCGGCTGGCTGACCTCTGGTTCTGTTCAGGTCCAGTACAGAGAGGAGGTGGGTCATGGTACTCCTGTCAAGGACACACCTGAGATGGAGCGAGTCCGACGGAACCAGGAGAACATCAGCTCAGTGAGTAGGAGGTCCAAACCTGAGACATGCTGGTTCTGGTGGAACCGCAGAGATCCGACACATTCAGCTGAATCTCATCGTCCTCCAGGTGAAGTACAGGCAGAGCACCAAGGCCTGCAGCCTGGGAATGACTCCAGAACTGGAGCGGGTCAAACAGAACCAGCAGAACATCAGCTCGGCAAGACACACACACACACTCTGCCTCCATTACGTATCCGTCCCATCTAACCAGAACCTTTAGATCCCATCTGGTACCGTCAGACACCATGCTGGTTCTGTGGTTCCTGCCTGTTTACTGGCCAGCGGTTTGATTCCATCACAGGAAGCTCGTTGACCAAATAAGGGCGACCTCTGACCCCTAACCCTGAGCTGTTTGTTCCTGGGTAACCTGTGTGTCTGAACAGGTCCGGTACCAGCGCGGCCTGCAGGAGCTGAGGGGGCGGAGCTGCGGCGAGCTGGACACGCCCGAGTACCGGCGGGTCAGGCGGACCCAGGACTCGGTCTCCATGGTAGCGGCCCGGTTGCCGTGGCAACCTGAGTGGCCTGGCACAGAGGGTGGGGCCGCTGCACGAACACTAACCCCCACCTGGAAGGAACGAGGTCACCAGAGGTCACCATAGGTCACCATAGTAACGGAAACACAGAGGAGTGTTTGCATTTCTAACACCTGGTGTTTGGGTTTTATCTGCTCACTGACCAAATGCACCTGAGTTGCGTGTGTGTGTTGGTGTGTGTGTGTTGGTGTGTGTGTGTGTGTGTGTGTGTGTGTTGTTGTGTGTTCCCTCCTCATCCTCTTCAGGTCACCTGCGTCTCTCCTTTGCTCCTCCAGGCTAAGTACCATGAGGACTTTGAGCGGACCCGCGGTCGGGGCTTCACGCCGGGATTGGACGATCCCAGCATGGAGCGCTACCAGAGAGCCAATCAGATGATGGGGGAGGCGGCCTACGCCAAGGGGATCCACCCCCAGGCGGTGGAGATGGACCGGCGGCCCGGAGGCATCATCGTAGGTCAGTGAACGACACGCCGAGGTTGAAGACGAATCGTTCTGCCTGAGGCTGATGGAGGAAAACTGACTGGAAATATTCTGACTCTGTTCAGGACGTGATTTCTGTTGGTATCTCTCAAAAACAAGCTGGCTTTGTTTTTTCTTTTCTTCTTTTGTTCTTTCTTTCAGGAAATAATACGGAGACACAAAGATGGTTAATTTATTGTTTGGGATGTTTCACCAGTCCTGCTAAACTGGAAACTATATAATTTCTTTTAGTTTGGAGAAAAATATACATAAAGCTCTTATTAGCTCAAAGAAGTTTCCAAACAATAAATATGTAGAATAAATTCAAACACACACATTGTTTTGCCTCAACAGACAAACATTTTTTACAACTTTTCAGCTCCTAAAAACCATTTCTACCTGAACATTTTTCACTCTTTATTGTTTTTTCTTCCTACCAGTAAAATGTTCCTGTTGCCACTGACTTCATATTGTTCTCTATTCATCTTCAGATTGAATATTTTTGATATAAAATTGTTTTTATGTGTTTTTCTGTTCAGGTTATAGGGAGACGTTTTCCTCTGACTTGTTTTCATTCTTTGATCCTCTTTACAAATTTTACTATAAAATCAGATTCTTCTGCATTCTAAATATTTTATCTGTTTTCAGGATCATTCAGCAGAAACTGGGACATTTTTCTGTTTATTTTGGTTTTATTGCAGTTATAACTCAGACTGAATAATGTTTTTTCCTCCTGTGAAGACCTGAAGGTGTGGCGGACAGATCCAGGCTCCATCTTTGATTTTGACCCAGTAGAGGACAACATTCAGTCCAAAAGTCTGCGCAGGATGTCGGGTAGATGAGCCAATGTTCAGAACAACTAAAAACACGTTTATTATTTAGCATGTGAAGCTTCTGATTTAACTTTAATTCACCAACACGCCGCCTGCTGACTGATCAAAATGTTTCACAGTTTAAAACACGACTGGATTTAGAAACATCACCGTTAAATCAGCACCATGTTATCAGCATGTTGTTCTGTTTGCTTCATTATAATTATCAAAATGTAAAATATGTCAATGCCATTTATAGAACAAAACAGATAATTATAGAGCTGCAAAATAAAATAAAATGGAACTAAAATGTTATGTGTGAAAACAATCTGAAAAAAGTTGTTTATTTAGGACAAAAGAAGAAAACTGAAAACTGGGAAATAGAAATAAGAAAATGGTTGAAACAAGAATCCCAGAATAAATGTTTGGTTTCAAAAAACTATAATTTACACTTATAATAATCAAATTTTAAGAATAAAATCTTAAAGTTCAGACTGGAAAAGAAGCTGTTTTGTGAAAGTTAATTTATAGTCTGAGTTACTTAAATTCAGCTGTGATGTCATAACTTATAAATTTGAAGTTCAGTAAAACTTTGGGACAAAATGTTTGTTTTTCTTTTTTTCATTTTAAACTCAGGACTCGTGTTTTACAGTGCAGTGAAACATTTTATATCCAAAGAGAAAAATAATAAAAACAGCCAAATTAGAACATTTAAATATATTCTGAAATAAAATGTTTGGTGTAGAAAAAGTAACAGAAACTGGAATAAAATCACTGAAAATTGCAGGATTCTGATTATTAAACATAAACATTTTAACTTGAGGTTAAATGGATCGTTTTATATTCAATAACTGATAATAACTGAACTATTCCTTTAAAAGCTGAATATTCCAGTAACACTCAGGTCTTTAAATCATTAATAATCGTGTTTCTTCATATTAACTCGACTAACAGCTGTTTTTAAAACCAAGTTTCTTTCTGAGCTGAATTATTTCTCTCTCTCTCCGTCTTGCTCTGTGGTTGCTGGGTTCATCCCGGCGCTGCGCTGCCACCTGGTGGTGGCCGCCTGGCAGAGCGCGCCGGCCGCAGGCTGAGCAGCCAGCTGTCCCAGCAGTCTGCCAGCTCTGTGACCTCTGACCTCTGGGACCGCAGCGGCAGCAGCACTCCTGGTATCTGTGGCCTCACAGCAGAGAAAACCTGATTTCTAACCTTTGACCCGAGTCTTCCTCAGACAGACTCACCTTCGTCTTCCTCAGAGGACAGGATGGGACAGCTGCAGGATGCTGACCTCCTCTGTGTGTGTGTGTGTGTGTGTGTGTGTGTGTGTGTGTGTGTGTGTGTGTGTGTGTGTGTGTCCAGCTCCCGTCCTGCCCGGTGCGTACCATCATCATCATCATCAGGGCGTCCAGCAGCAGCAGCAGTTCCACGGCTACATGCATCAGACCAGCATGTCGTCGGTCCGATCCGTCACCTCGCCGCCGCACTCCGCCACATCGGTACGCCGCTGAGAGCCGCGCATCACACACTCCGCTCCAGCACACACACACACCTCCATAAAGTATTCACACCCTGATCGTCATGCTGACCAAAACAAAATGGTTCCTGAAGGTTTTATACAAAAAGGTTGTTTTGTTTCTGCATAAGTGTAATTACACTTTCTTCAGATCTGGTTGTTATGGGAGAAAACCAGTTAGCAACCAGCAGAAGAGCTGAGATATTCTGGGATGTTCAGATCAGAAGGTCTGCAGCCTCCAAACAGCCGTCAGTCCATGAAACGGGTCAGAGACGCAAAAACAGATTTAAAAAATTGCTTTTAATATTTGATAAATATATTAAAAAAATTATTTTCATGTTTAAGAAAAACATCATTTTATTTCTGTTATAACATCTTAAAACCAAAAAGGATCCCGAACTTTGGCCATAAATTGAGGAAACATTTTCTTCTCTAAGATTTTGATATTTGTAGAAAATACTATAAAACTACAATAAAATTTATAATTGCAAGTTTGTTGAAACTTTTCTGCAACACTGGAGGAAACATTGGTTTGAAGTGATACTAACTCCTGCCTGCAGGTGGCAGTGTTTCTTACTTCTACTCCACTGCTGACTCTGGAGCTGTTTAGGTTTTATAAAGAATTAAAATGTTTGTGTCCAATCTGTTGTTTTTTATTTGATCTTTTTTGTAAATTTAGGAAACAGTTTAATGAAGAAAGAAAATCACAAAATTCTAAAGTAGCAACAGAAAATCAGTGATTCTGACTGAAACAAAACGTTTTGGAGAGCTGAACTGATTTCCCGTCCTCTCAGGTCGTCTCTGTTCCCCTGCAGCGTGTTTACCGGGCGCTGTACGACTACGCGGCCCAGGACCACGACGAGGTGTCCTTCAGGGACGGAGACGTCATCGTCAACGCTCAGCCCATCGACGAGGGCTGGATGTACGGCACCGTGCAGAGGACCGGCAAGTCCGGCATGCTGCCCGCAAACTACGTGGAGTGTTGCAACTGAACCGCGAGGAGGAGGAGGAGGAGGAGGAGGAGGAGGAGGAGGAGGAGGAGGAGGAGGAGGAGGAGGAGGAGGAGGAGGAGG
>CAEFZX010005863.1:0-36625 GCA_903066825.1 Alfaro cultratus | reverse complement strand
CAGTGTACGTTCCTGAAGCAAACACCAATCATTTTATCTTTCGGTGCTGATCCAACATCATTTCAACATTTTCCAGACGCAGAATTTTTGTTCTTTTTTTTTTTTTTTTTTTTTTTTTTTTTTTACAGTGAGAGCAGAGAGGTAAAGTCAAGAATACAGAGAAAAGTTAAGAGTTTCACCTTTTGGAAAGATTTTCTTTTCAAAGCTTATGTTTCTAAAGTTTTGTTGGGAGGTGGAGTTAGTTAGCACTGCTGCTTTGCAGCAAGAAGGTTCTGGGTTTAAACTGCGGTCGAAACCCGTCTGTGGGAGTTTGCGTTAGGGCCGACGATTAATCGTGATGAATCATTTATTGAAATAATCGTCAACTAATTTAGTAATCCATTAATCGCTAACTTGAGTCAAAGAAAAGTCATTTGCTAAAACAAATACGATATTCAAAATGATAATCTGAAGTTGTACTATATATATACAATGTCTCTCTCACTCTCTTTCTCACACATAAATATATATATATATATGTATATATATATATATATATATATATATATAGTCAGTTTTTCTTTGATTTACTACAAACTGTAGTAAATAGTAAGTTTTTCTTCCACTAACCCATGACGATTAATGAGATACTCAGCTGTCATTTGTTCCATGTATGTTTTATTGCTTCCTTTCATCAAACATGAACACTTGATTGACGCAACCGATGACTAAATCCTACGTTATCATCACCTGGGTTGTAGGCATGGACACAGAGAGAGAGCTAGCTACTGTACTGCAGACACAATGTTAACTACAAACAAACGATACACTCTGCTATTGCATGTGTGGAGACTGTTATGCTTGATGCCGAGAGGTTAGGTTGTGCAGGAAACTTGGCGAAAGTTGTTATTGAGTCAAGCGGGACAGGTTGACATGAGCTTTGTCCAGGTGAAGGTCGCGTGGCCTCACTCCCGTACGTAGATCCTCGTGCACACCACGTCGTCTGCACCAAACGTCTGCAGGACAACAGAAAAAGTGGGTTAGGGGTTGCAGTTCAATCCTTTATATTGATTAGCCTTTACTGTTTTCCACCTTTGTGCCTTGGCGTTCCTCTGCTTAGGTCTCAAAAAACAGATTAGCACAAACGTAGCTGCATTTCCATTAGCCATAAAACTCCTAATGCTAGGAGGACAATTGGGTATAGAGGATAGATTTATCACTCTATCCTCCATACGGGGAGGAAGAGCTTTGGCCAAACACCTCTAACTGTAAAAGAAAACTTTGTATATCACTTTGATTCAGAATGGATGAGATTTTTAGGTACCTGCCGGACAATACTTTCAAGTATTGTCTAAGCTGCGGTCTGCTCCTCGCCTGCATGAAAATCAGTTTCAGGCTGATGTTGCTCAATAGGAATCCCGCCCCTCTTTCTTCTTAAACTGCTTCCAGACTAAACCAATTACACACATTATGCAGATCCTATGGAAATGTGCCCCACTTACAGCATGAACTGCCACACACAATGAGACCGTCGCGTTGTTATCGCTGTTCCCAATGCAGGTCTCAGGCTGAACCATCCGGCTTTCTCTGCGTCTGCGACTCGGATTTTTTTGTTTGTTTGTTTTCCAGAGAAATTTAAACAGTTTCCAAGATTTTAATGATCATAAATCCATATTGAACCACTAAGAGGTTCTAGGTCAATCTCCTGTTAGTGGATGTATATCGTTTTTGTCTTCCTTTTCAGAAAAACAAGTGATGCTGACATTGTTTAGAGCGCCCATCGTTCAGATTGGAAACAGACTAACTGTGGGAATATGGTGCGATCCGACAATTTTCCTTCTTGTGGTTTGAAAAACATGCAGACTCTCAGACGGTCAGACATTCCCAGACGTTTGAAGGACATTCAGGAGCTGATTCCCAGCAGGCTGTCACATTCTGTTAAGTGAAGAATAATTGAACTGACTGGTTCCTCGCCCCAAAAGTCCGTTCACTCCCACTTGTTGAGCTTGTCTTCGGAAACCGTTAAACGACGCTTGTTGATGGTTCTAAGCGTCTTGAAAACATGTGAATGTGCAAAACTTTCTCACGTCTCTTTTCTGAACTTTATGATTTGATTTGGTTTTGATTTAGACTTACAGCATCTTGAGGCAACCCTTACTTTTCTTACACTGCAGTTTATGCTACAATGTTACAAAGCATTCACTGATGTGTAGTAATTTTCCTTTTACTCTTAATTGTGGTTTACTTTGCATTGGTCTGTGCATGTAGTGCCGTTTGAATGAACTAAATATTTAACTAGCAGGCTAAATATATAGTTTGTATATAAATACTTAGCCTAAACCTACATTTTTATATCCAAACTAAATATTTTATTAGTAAGCTGAATATGTGGTTTACAAACTACACATTTAGTTTGCAAACTAAATATTTAGTTTACAATTTAAGCATTCACCTCTGAGTTAAATATTTAGTTAAACTAGTTAGCTTGAAATGAAACATTTTGTTACCAAGCAAAATATTTAGTTTGAAGCTAAATATGTAGTTTGTAAATCAAATATTTAGCTTCAAACTAAATCTTTAGTTAGCAAATAATAATATTTAGTTAATTTGCTAACTAAATATTTAGTTAGCAATATTTAGCCAATAGCAAGCTGTTAGTTAGCTAATAACCTATTAGTTAGCTTGTTAGATAGAAAGCTAATATGAGTTAGCTAGCTAACTAAATATTTAGTTAGCAAATACTTATTTTCTAGCTAAATATTGCTAACTAAATATTTAATTAGAAAATATTTAGTTTGCAAGCTAAACAGCTTACAAAGATAAGCTCCAATCTAAATATTTAGCTTGCTAATTTAATATTTAACTTGACATTTATTACTGACTGAATAACATGGTGAAAATATGGCTTTGAAAAATTAGCCCCCTTTTTTTCTCTTATGACAGGCACAAACTGCGCTCCATGTTGGTGACATAAAATCCTACTCTAAAAAAACAACAGAAGTTTAAGTGCAAAACGATTATATGATATGAATAGTTTTGCAAAGTCATGTGACTGATAAGGAATAGAAGTGAAAAGAAATATTGGGTGAAGAGCCATCTGCTAAACAAAAAAAATAATAATAATTTCCATTTTTTGCAAGGTTATTTCTGTTGTCCTTCATGCTCACATGGACAATGTCAAGCTGCTGTCGCATCAACGCTAGAGCAACAGTCCCAAGAGAATAATGACATGGTTTACCTGTTAGTGTTGCCATGGCAACTAAACCAAAGCTCCATTAAAAAGAAACCAATCTTTAAACTCGTCAGTGATGAGGATAAATACGAGGTTTATGGAGGTTTTGGTGCAACTACTACTGAGAACTTTGAGCCGTTGGGTCCAAGGAGAGACGGGCCGAGAAACAAAGAGCCTCTGCTAATGTCACGGCTCGGCCACATCAACCTCCATCAGTGCGTAAAAGCTTCGGCTCCTGCAGGGCAGCCGGCCAGTGTCACCGGCGGGGCAGAGGGGCTTTAACCGCATTCTGCTTTTATCACCCACTCATCACAGAGGAGTTCATATGCTCTGCCCTCACAGCTTGCCAGCGTGAACAATGAGGAACTTCGAACTCCCAATGTTAATTAAGGTTCCCCCCCTTCTCTTATTCTTGCCTCTAGGCTGTAACAGAAAGCTGATCAAACATCCTGTTATTAGAGTTTTCAGCATCTGAACCTTACACGTTGTTGGTTTAGGCTTTTTCCCTCTCTTAGAAAAATCCTACAACAACAGAGCAGACTGTGGGAGCACTAAACATAGAGCCGGTTGTAGCCGCTGAAACCCTGAGAACCGTATCTGTGGAATCCCCCCAATGACGCTTCGAGGGGCTTTAGACCCCCTGACTTCTGCACATGTAAATCTGGCTGGATACAGGCAGGAGGTTGCTGCTATGTCAGGGTAGCAGCTCCTCTTGTTCTCCTTTCACGTCTCTCTAAGGGGAAGATGAAGGCTCACATTCTTGGGAAACGGGCCCCATTTTCTCCGCGGGTGAATCTCCAGGGTGACTTCAGACACCACCTGCCTGTCTTCATTAATCGTTTGTCAAACAGGAGCGGACTAGGCCGGATGAAAATCTCATCTCGAGGCCTCTGATGGTTTAGTGGCCGTCAAGGAGCAAAAACCAGAGTCGCATCATAGCACACTTTTCTTGTAGATTAGACAATATTGGAGAAAGATTTGTTGTTTGGCTTTGTAAAACCAAAACCACTGTTAATCCTTGTGGCTATCTGTAATGAGTAGGTTACCCGTATCAAAATACAGGTAAATAAAGAAAAAAACACAAGTTTTAAAGGTGCTTGAGTCTTTAGTCATACCTTTCCTAGAATTTAAAGTCCTTTTGTTGAGATACCAGAAAAGACCCAGAGAGAAAGCCAGACGCATTATATCAATGATTTTTCTCTAGCAGGTCTAGAAAGACATCGTTGTCTTTCTACCTGTTGGGTAAAGATCCATGTACCTTAGGTAACTAAGGTACTGGCCAAAGGGTTTGATCACCAGGAGGAAAGGTTTGTGCTCCTGAGACAATGCTCTGGCTTTTGGTGATTGAACTTCACCTCTTGGGGGAAGACTTGATCACCAGTTGGTCTACAAGCGTATTCCCTGATAGGGGTAATTGGAGGAGCAAGCTCTCATTAACCTTGTTCAGGTGAGGTTGATCTTAGTCTTAGGGTGTTTTCACACGATAGTCTGGTAGAATCAATTCGATTTTGGAACAAAATTGCCAAATTTGTTACATTTTCATCTGGTGCGGTTTTGCGTTCACACCGCACTGTGTCAAACGAACCAAACCATTTGAGCATGAATGGGCAGATGGAGTTAAAAAAAAAAGAAGCAAAAATACTTAAGGGTATTTTGCTTTAAGTATCTCAGTTATCCTTGAGATATCATACCATTATAAGCCTAATCATCACAAGGCTCTCCCTATAGCCACAACCCACTGATGCGTACTCACCAGTGTGAGTTCGTTCCCGTTCAGCTCTCGGGTCCAGTAGGTCTTTGGGCCGTCTCCGTCCACCAGAGTCTGGTGACAGTAAATCTTGTTCTCTGACTCCCAGGTGGCCAGGCTCTGCACAGAAAAGAGATTGATGTCTTTAATATATTCTCCCCTTATCACAGAGTAACTCTATGATGCTGGACATAAATATGTAATTAGGAGCTTAAAACTGCAGATAAATGCCAGCAATATGTTATTCACCATAAATCCCAGTCACTTATTTTACCATTCTCTGGAATCAAACCAGCACATGAGACCCCACTCCCAAATTGTGTTCATACTGACTAATTTAGGAGGTAAAAATTAACATTGAGAGTGAGAAGTAACTTTTAAATTTTGCTACGAGTTCCAGATTTCCATAAGCAGATAGTCGATAGTGAAAGATAGTTGAATTTGACATGAACATTAACCTGGCTAATTTCATTTTGTAAATAAACTGATAACAGGTAGGTGTGTTAGCATTGGACCTTTAGCCAACCGAGCAATTTTCTTCTTGCTTTGTGGATGAATTGTGGCAGAAATCTTCTGAAAATGTCCAATTATTTCTGCCACACTAATAAATGTTCCTCTGTTGCTATGTTGTCTGACTCAAAAAGGTTTTCTTCCCCTTTACAACCAAAATATTGTCGAACAATTTTTAAGCTACTGACGCACTCTGGTGTAAAGCTTTGGAGTGTCATTAGCTAGCTAACTAAAAGCTAGCTAGCATGGCTGGGAGTCTACCATATCCAAAGTATGCTATCAACACTTTTCTGGCATTGTAGGATATTTGTAGAGGTACTGACACCATAACACTTGTTTAATAGTTGCTCTTGATTTGTGAAAGAACTGTAGTTCAGTTGTGAATTAAGCAGCTGCCTCGGTCTTTCATGGGCAAATGTTAATCACCATATCAAAGGTTTTGGGCCCTGCAGGCTGCCATACAGAATCCTTGCCAAGCTCTGAAAACCTCAGAGCTTTTATAAAGCTTTACTTTGATTTCCCCTTCCCAAGCCAGAAGACAGTCAGTTAGCTACAGCAACATTTGAGCTCCAGTATTGATCTTAGTCTCTGACTTAGAAAACAATTTCTCGGTCAAAATGTTCTCACGCATTGTCTTTCTTCTCTAAAGAGCTTCAATGGATTCCCATCAATAATACAAATTCACCATGTAGGTTTGTTTTACCACTTAATGTTTTGGGGGGTTTTAACAGTGTTGCTTTCATGATTTCGCACCATTCACAAGAAACAATGTGGCATAAAGTGTGTAATGATCTGTTTCCAACCAAAACAACAGTTTACATTTCTTAGACTTAAAAGTGTGAATGTTAGGTCTTCAAAGTCAGACTTTTGTCACAGTTGTTCAGCCCAAAATGAGTAATTAAAGGGGAAGTATCATGAAAATGGGACATTTTTTCTTAGCTCTACATCATGTTATAATGTTATACCCTCACCAAAAACATGCCTGGAGTGTTGACTTGATTCTTTTATGCATATTTGAGAAATCCTTTAATCTCCTGTGGCAACCATTCAGCTCTGTAAAACGGCTGGTTAGACCTAGCCCCGCCTTCGAGGACGAAGCTCCTCCCCACAGCTGCAGCTTCTAAGCTACTGACCCTTACAGTGGCTCAGTAGCTGCCACTCCCCCACTCAGCTCCTTCAGACTAGTGGGAGCAATTAACAAACATCTGCTGTACTCATGATACGAGCTACTTGTAAGTGAAACGCTGGTTAAAACATTATTAAAGGGTTCATAAAGCAGTGATGTTGTAAGGAAGGTGGAGTTTCAGAAAGAGCAGGAGTTTTTAAAAAGACAGAGACCTAAATCCAAGGCATTAAATTATGAAGTGAAATTGAATTTAAGTCATGTTTGATATATATACATAATTTTTTCAAACAACTCAAGGTAACAGTTACTTGATTTTGCTATGAAATGGCAGTAAGTGTTTGAAATACACATAATACTTCCCCTCTATAACTTTGTCTCAGGTGGAAAAGATTTAGACATTCTCGCTGAATAACATTCTCCAGAGCAACCCAAAGATTCTCACCCACATCCGAAAGGGACAGGAAAACCATCTATCACTTTCTCCCTTCCTGAAGTTACTAGATCCTGGCTAATCCCACCGAAGTCAGTCGGATTAACCGGAGCTTTTTAACCTTGTGGCTCTAGTTAATCAACTTCACTGCCAGACATACATCAGAGCGTAATCCCGCCAACCACAGGTGACTAAACCCACTACGGTTTCCTCTGCCAGATCGCTGCACCTGAAGGTCTGCCAGCTCTCCACAGGAACGCCTCCCACTCAGCAAGAGCGTGTGCAGGGCTCAGTGGCCCCTGATTCCCGCAGGTACCTCCAGACTGTGTTGTTTCAGTGCCTAAGGCAGTTTTTGTTTTTTCCTCCTGAAATGACATATTTATAGTTTGTGCACCGAATGGTAAAGAAAATACCACTCATGTTTGCAAAAATTGTATTGATTGTGAAATAATTGTTGACGCTTTATGCCACTACTAGAGTTTATGTAGTTGAAACCTAAAATTGACATAATTGCATAAACAGAGCTCCTCAAGGAGGTTTATATTTGCTTTCCTTTACCTCTGTGACCACAGGAGAACAGCGCTGCCCAACCCTAAACCACTCCTCTTTTTCTAACGCAGTGTGTTACATCAAACATTGTAATGGGACATTGGATGGAATTGATCCATGTTTGACCCAGGGTCTGGGTTTTTACCCAGATTGTTTTTAGTGATGCAGCACAGTAAAAAAATAGAAAGAAAATTAATTCTCTCATTTGATAAGGTAACTCTCCCTGTCAGCAAACATAATTTGAAGACTCCATCAACAATAAAAGTTTCTCTTCTGTTAATATTCTTAAATATTGATGTGTTCTCCCAAGTGTAGATTCTCTCTGAATATATGACTATGGAGGTGTGGACTGATGTAGGCAGAGGCATGCAAAGACATTTTGCTCAAGTGGGAGAAACAAAACGGCACCTTGTGCGGTACATGGCTGACTGGAATCATTTTTTAAAAATTCAGATTAAATACTGCGAATCCTGCGAACTGATAACAAAACTATGTTGGGCAGAGCACTGATAATATAGGCTTTTAAATCCAGAGATGCTACCTTGGACCACATACCATACACAGCTAAAAAAAAAAAAAAAGATTTCCTAAGGGCACTTTTTCTGTCCAGAGGAAATAAGGCAGGCGCTCCAGCACCTCTCAGTACCTACCTGTGTACATCGCTGGATCTGGGGCAATTGATAAAAAAAAAAACCTGCTTTAAATACTCAAATGTGAATTATTAGGGTCTTAGAAATAATTAAATGATTAAAATATGACCAAAATATGTGACATTGGTCTGTGATCTGCATACAGCAGAAGACAACAACAGACAGAAGGCTCCTGTTGCAAACTCCAAACTCTAGTTTCCTAATATGCTGAAAGAAACTGGAAAGTTCATCCGTCATCCACTCCTGTTTTCTGTTATGTAACCCTAGTCTGCATGCTGCACATACATTATATACATCTGTGGAGGGAAGCTTGACATGTTACTATGAGAGACAGAGCTCCTGCAGGATCTCCCAATGCAACATTACAGCAACTAAACGAAGCTTTATTTTTATTTTTAATTAAGAGTGTAAAAGGATTAATAGAGGAGCAATGAATGTTGTGACAATGAGGTGAATCATGCAATTTTTTGAAAGGAAAGTCGTGATCATTTGGTTTCTTTTGGGTACGATAAGGATCAGCCCTACTCATCTGCTTTGTCTAACACAGTATGTGTTTCCATATAACAGATGTCTTATATATCTCAGAGCTGAGATGCTATCAGGAGACGTTGCTACGAAACCAGTTCACTCCTATTGCATCATGTCACGGAGCATTTCTGTTGTCCCTGGATACTAACACGATTAGAAAGCTGGTAGGACTCCAGATGTCTTCTTTTGGTAAAGTTTTTGCAATGTTATTTTTATTATTATTATTATTATTCCTAATTCTAAGATCTTTCTTTAACAAAATACAAGGAAAGCTAGTTGACTTGTCTGTCTTGTCTGTGTGAAGATGAGTGAATCCCCCCTCTCCTCCGGGTGTGAAGGGCTTCAAAGAGAAACTGTCATCCGGCTCGATCCAGCCTTTTCTACGGAGACGTGAACATTATACCAAATGCAGAGACTGGAGGAAGGACTTCAGTTTCCATCACCCACCTTCACAGGACAACTCGTTCTCACACTCCTGGTTACATACTGTCGTTGACAAGAAATGAAGTCAATTTAACTGCACTCAGAAAACAAAAAAAGGTTTTATTCATAAAAAAGAGAAATATCAGCAAAAAGTGAAGAGAAAGTTTGAAAACCGAACCTCCAAATAACCAATCTGAGCCCCTTTGGGTGGATTTACGGTGAAATGCTCTTGCGTCTACCTCACCTGCTAGTTTCTGACATTGATCAGAGAAAAGTTTGCCCCACTTCTTTCAGTCATTAGTCGCATTTACTAGATATTTGGTTGCTGTCATGTTGCCGGTTCCAATTCTACTTCAGCTTCAAGGTTTTTGCAGATGGTCTCATTAAGTACCCTCTGATATGGTGGATGGTATGATGGTGAACTGGCCAAGTCCTGGTCCAACAAATTCCTAAACCATTACTTTGCCACCTGTACGCTTTACAGACGGTGTGAGGTTCTTTTCCTGGACTGTGCCAAATATTTTTATCTGTTCTGGCATCCAAACAATTCAGTTTTGGACTCAAAAGTCTCTCTGGAAGACCTTAACCTTGCACACCTCCCGCAAATTTTAATCTCGCTCAGACTCTTTCTGAAAGACATTCCCTTCCATATCAACGATAGCAAGAGTCTGCTGCAGACATTTTAGGGTTTCAAAAGGTATGCATACTTTTGCAAGGCACTGCTGACACAATCCCTTACTTTTATCCTAATTAAAATTAATTGTAGCATAAAGCCTGTTGACTCTTTTGTGTCTCAGTCCCATTTAATTCTCAAAATGTTTTGTACAAGAAAGAACACAGTAGAATGTTGGATTCACTGGGATTAAACATTCAGAGTGGCTGCGGGGTAAAGCATTTAGGGATTGTCTACTGGGCAAAGGCCCAGGGGACAAACGGGTCAGACAGGCCCCACTGGCCCTGCGCCTTTGGACACCAATTATATTTACTGCTGCCACTCACAGACATACCACTTCGAAAACAATCATAATAAATTAGCACATGACAAGTAAGTGAACTCACCACAGAGGACTGAAAGTTGTGGAGTAAGAAGAGTAATACAGAAACATAAGCAATATTTTCTGATTTATTTCTTTAACCCTCTACAACTAAAGACTCAGTTTCACCCCATCAATGTGTTGTTAAAGGGGCGGTATTATGTGTTGTCCAGGCATGTGGGGCCATTTTATCAATCAATGAAGTTTATTTGTATAGCACATTTCAGCAACATGGAAGCTCAAAGTGCTTTACATTGTGAAAACGTAAAAAAAAGACATCATAAACACATCATGTAGTCAACTGTTGTGAAAATCAATAACAGACATAAAATTTGTCAAGTGCCATCATTAGTATCATCAGTACTCATGGAATATGTTGGTTAATATTTGATGTTTATATTTACTTTATTCATACCACAATCAAGTAACTATGTTACCTTCAGTTGCAATGAAAATGTTGTACAACAACTTAAACTTTTGACTTTTGATGAGGGAAGGACATTAAACTATGATGCAAAACAGCATTCCCCTTCAAAGGTCTACACAAGTACGAGGTGACCATCCGCAGTTTCCACTAAGATTTTCTTTTATTCTTGTGCTTGACCAGATCACAGAAAGTAATGAAAGAATTAATAAAAACTAAAACAAAGTTGTAACTTGAAGAACCAAAACTACCAAATGAATAACCAGGATTTAAATTCTGGCTTTTTGTCGCAGTTTTTTTTTTTACATGCCACATTTCAGATTCTTAGTCCTAAAGAGAACAGGTTGCGTCGTCCTACCTTGACCTTGCGGCCATCCACAGTCTCCTCGTTGAACTCTTCGCCGATACGGAAGTTGATCTCGGTGGTGCGCACGCTGGTGGACGTCTTGATGTAGAACTTCTCGCCGTCCTGGCGGATCTCCACTTGAGGGGTCGAGGCCGCCGCCACAGCTACCTTCCTCAACATGGCGTTCACACCTGAACAGACACGACCCAGACTAGGTTAACGCAGACGGGGAGCGTTGCATTCAGCCAACACAGCGTGAGACACTGCATGCACCATCGTTTCAGAAGCATTAGGGTCACTGGGTTTACAGTGTCGCTTGTTGATCTCTGGCAAGTCAGTCAGAGCCAGATTGCTTAACATAAATAAAATTCTAATTTCTAAGAAAAGGATGTAATTTCTGGTACCAACAGAACAAAAACCACTGACAGTGAAGCAGAGAGAGAGGAAACCCAAAAACAACAAGTATGCATGATGTCTCTTATTTGTGCTCCCATTTTCGGCAGATAATCTTCCAGTCTGCCCCCCTCCCAGATTTAGAACGCTCAAGTCTCTCATGCCAGCCCATATCAGCTCAGAAACTCAGACATAGTGAGACTAGCTGGCTGAATGTCTCCCTTTATTGGTGTGTGTGTGCATGTGTGTGTCTGTGCCTCGAACAAGCCACACATATTTTTTGCAGAGAGCGACAGTTCTTGTTCTGGAGTAAAATCACAATGAACTCTGTGTGGCTCTGACAGAAACCTCAGCTATTTATTGAAATTGGAAGAAATTTGAGGAATTAGGGTGCTGAGGTCCAAACGGAAGGGATAGAAACTCTCATGTTTGTCAAAGCAGGTTATCGCTAGGTGTCTGCTTTAGCCTGATGGTTGTATGGCATGCTTGGTTTGACTCTGTAGTTGCCATCTGGCTTTATGTCCTGCCAAATCCTGACTCTTTGATTTCTTTCTACCATCCTCTACCAACAGAGCAAACAGGGGATTTTTTTTCTATAGAAAGCCAAAGACTTTACAGACAGGATGAAATTATCAATTCTTTTTGAAAGTTCTTGGTAAATATATTTCGGCAAATCATGCTCTTATGATACCCCAGCGGTTCCATTTGGTGAACACCCAAGATTGTGAGTTAATTAGAACGACAGCTTAATCAACCCCAACCATAATCCAAGAGACCTCAACATGTGTTTTTCTAACATAAAATATGCATGAGGACCAGTTAGCCAGTTAGCCAAGCAGCCTGTTCTGTCCCTTTCCAGGAGCAAAGTCAGCAAAATGCTGAACTCTTAAGTATCTAGACCACTACGTCCAAATTTGAACAGAAACCTTTCACAACTTTTATGTCCAATCCAACAATGTTGCTGACGACGTTGTGCTTTCTGCAATCTGTGTGTACGATGGCTCGCAGATATCCGCGCTTGAACCGCATTCAACTCCATCCATCTTCCCTTCATTTCTGACCAGACACCTACTCCCTGCTGAAATCAAATACTTCTACAGCATGATTCTGCCTCCATTATCAATAAAAACTCTTGCTGTATCTTTAGGGTTTTTGAACTGCCCTAGAAAAGCATCCCCTTAGCGCATTGTACCACAAATGTTTGGTGTGAGCTTTTATGTAAATGCCCCTTTTTAGTCATACTGACCAATCAAAGCATTAGATATATGCAGATTGGTAGGTTATTCAGTGCCTTGCCTTGAGGCAGGAGGAAGCTGGAATTTAACCTAAAACCATCCAATTGCAACACAACTACACAACATTTTGGCCTACATTAGTGGCCAAAACATTTTAATTTGTTCTCATCTGACACGTGCGCTTCCTTCAGTTCCTTACCTTGTCTCTCAGATGGCTACATACAGGACTTTTTCCTCCATAATTACCACAAGCCTCTTGGTTGGTTCTCAGATTAACATTTGTCCTGCCCAGTCATTCCAGGTAGTTGCCCATTGCTTGATATGTTTGCAGTTGTGCCATACTATTTTCATGCTGGACAGATGGATAGAGGAACTTTGTGTGGCATGTTTTAGGATATGGTTTTAGAACGTAACTTTGTCCCACAATTTCCTCTCAGAGTTGCCTGGTGTTTTCTTTTACCTTCACAATGCTGTTTGTCCTATAATGTTCTCTATCAAACCTCTGAGACCTTCATAGAAGAAGTAAATTTCTAGTCTCTAGTCTAGACCCAACCTCATTGTTGAGGTTTGGTGACCATGGATGCAGCTTGCACCTCCTTTCTCCACTCTCTGGTGACAGCCATTCGTTCCCTCATTATTCTTCCCGTCAAGTCTCTGATGTTGTCCTTCCAGTGCCCTCTTTGTCTTCCCCTCGACAGCTTCTCGTCAATTCTACCCTCCAGGATATGGGTGCAGAGGTTCTGGGTCCTGACAACATAGTCGACGTAGTGCAGCTTCCATTTTTTCACAGGTACCACAAACTGCCGGTTTGTGCCCATCTGCTGATCAGTGCCCTCCTGAAGTCCATCAATCTTTTCATACCTGCAGTCCTCAGGGTCCATGTCCTGCAGCCATACAATACCACAGACCATAGTAGCATCCCCAAGAATTTCATCTTGGTGTTCTTCTGGAGAGCGTGGTCCATCCATAGGGTGGTAGGTGGCTGGAGGGTGATTCTTCCTACTCCAATCCAAGCCCTGATGTTGTGGCAGCAAACTTCTGTCTCCACAATGGTTTATATCAGTGGTCTTAAACTCAAGTCTTTGAGGGCTGTCATGCAACTTTAGCGTATCCCTTGTCCTGCACACTTGAATTAAATGGTAAAACTGCCTCACTTACATGCAGTCAAGCTTTTCAGACCTCTTCTGATGAGCTGACATTGGAACCAGGTGTTCTGTTGCAGGACATTGGCTTTTGAGGACTGGAGTTTGACACCGCTGGCTTACGCTGAGTGCTAAGCAAGATTTACATTTGAATTAAATTACACTCAGGTGAACTCTGCCAATTAGGTGACCTCTGAACCAACTGACAGCAATAGATTTTATACGGGAGCAACAGAATGAAGACGGTCGAACAAAAACACATTCCACACATTTCGGATTTCTAATTGCTGAAAATGTTGAAGACCTTGTCTCATTCTCCTTCCGATCTCTACCAATGTATCTCATAAAATCCCCAGTCACAGTAAATTTTGACATTACAAGGCACTGCAGCTATCTTTTTCTTCTGCAGGGAAAACCTTTGACTCAACAGGTAATTAGAAAGATGTTGATGGAAAGTGGCGGCCTCTCAGCGCTGGAATCTGCATTAGATATAACCATAAGGGATGTTTTTCTTTCTCTCTCTTTCTGTCTCTCTCTCTCTGACCGAGCTGTTCTCATAGAGCTAACGGCTGATCTGCCCTAGCAGATGTGCTTAATGTGCTGGATGAGGTGTTAAGGCTTTTACCTTAAAACCAAAGATCACATCAGTGGAGCTGCTGCTTTGGCAACCTCAACAAGAAATAAAAAAATAAACTCAGGAAAGGGTGTAGGAGAACTACAACTTAGGAAGGAAAATGTGATGTTTTTCATTTCACCATTGCTGCTTAAAATTGATATTTCAAGTATGGCTGTTGAGGAAAAAGGTGACCAAAGCAAAATGCCTACGAGATTCAATTACTCAGGCAAATAAATTGATGCACATGTTGTATTGTAGGTAATATACAGTATATATATATATATATATATATTTTTTTTTATATCTTTTTTTAATTCAGCATGGGAATTTTATGCCAAAATTCAAACTGCTGTGCTTTGTGAAATTGTTCTCATTTGTTCACTTGTAACATTTTGTCAGATTACAGCCACAAACTTCAACGTATTTAATTGAGACTTTCTGTAATGAGTGCATAATTGTGAAGTGGAAGCAAAATCATACAAAGTTTTCAATTTAAAAGAAAAGCCCATGAACTCTGAAAGGTGTGTTCTGCCCTTGTATTCATTTTTCAGGTGCACCAACTTTTAGCCTTTGAACACTGACATTTACTTTCTTGATTTGTCTTTGCACAATAGTTGATTGTCTCTGAATATTGATTTTTTTTTTAAGTGTGGATTTTGACTGGGCTGTTCTAACATGTAACCTAAACTACGCCATCGTAACGCCATTGTTCATGGTTAGTGTCCTGGAAGAAGTTGGACCTCCGGCCCAGTCTCAGGTCTTTTGCGGTATCTAACGGGTCTTCTTTCAGGATTTATCTGTATTTTGCAGGTACTTTGTGTACGTCTTTCCACATAAAATCCCTCTCCCCCCCAAAAAACACATTATGAGTTCAACTTGTGGAAATGCGAGGGACTTTAAAAGTAACCTGCCATCTTCCCGTTGAGCTCCTGAGCAGCTCGTCAGTGGGACCATCTCCCTGAAGGTTTCTACGTTATTCTAAAAGACGTCAAGCCCTTTGCCGCGTCCCCGTCCGTCTCAGCGGCCCCGGCGGCGTGACGAAACGCTGCAACACAATCGAGTGACCCAGTTAAACTGGTCTAAATCTAAACCACCACAATCATCTGGAAAGACTGAGCAGGTTGACAAAGGATGAAAAAGGACATGAGACAGAAGAACAACACAGTGATCCACGGACCTCCCCTGGCAGTAATGCATGCCCTACTTAAATGCTTAACATGAATAATGTTATTCTCTCTCCCCCTCTCTCACCCCTTTCCTCCTTTTCTCACTTCACGTAACAATACAACGTCTGTTCAGGCTGGAATTCAGCATCCAGTGAGTCTTGTCTCCTGGAACGGCTGAGGGATTTCCCCCTCAGTAGCATCTCTGCCTGCTTTTCCCAGGGAGCTTCTCAGAACAGTATCACGTTGTAGGAGGGTTGGGGGGGAGTCGTGGCAATCCCAAAGCACAAGGAGAAAAAAAAGGGGGTTGCTTTCTGCTTCTTTTTAGATGTGATGCGGGAGCGAAACCTACACAAGGCGACGACAGGAGGAGACAGGAGGAGACTCACCCAGGGCTTTGAGAAGTTCATCAAAATTCTCACTGCTCTTCATCTTCCAGTTGCCGGCAAAGTTAGGCATGGCTGCTGAGGCTGCGTACGAGGGCTGCAGAAGAAACCTGTTCCACGCTCTGCTGACTCTCTATCTCTCTCTCTCTCTGACTCTTTCTCACCCTCTTTCTCCTCCTCCTTCTTCACTGTGCTCCTCTGCTCTGAGCTCAGCCTCCCGCTTGCACGTTACACCCAGCGGAGCCTCTTATTTATTTATTTAATTTAATGTAATTTAATTTTTTTTTTGATTCCCAGAGATGGGCGCTCTCTCGGCAGCTCCTTCAGAGCGCTGGAGTAATCTTCTCCTTCTTCCCTTTTATAGCCGCTGCCTTTAATGGGAGGCGGCGGAGGTCCCTCCCCCTTAAAGCTTTGTCCCGTTTATTACAGTAAAGCAGGACCACGGTGCCTGCTTAGATGTGAAAAAGACTGGATTCTTCTAGGATGTAAATGTGTTAAGGAACAAATTTTATTTATTCTTTTAAATTAACTTTCTCTTGACCTTCCATTAAGAACTTTAAGTTCACGGACTGAATGCGCCAATGTTTCAAAAATGTCCTGGTGTTTGAAAAGATTAATGGTGCCATTCAGTGGAACAGGAGAAACAAGCCCACAGCATCATACATCCACCACCATGCTAACCAGGTATGAGGTAGTTCTTTCACGTATTCATTCAGGAGAGTTTTTGGTGAGCCTCTCACAAAGTTGCAGCGTTTCTGTGACTTTTCCAGTCTCTCTGGATCTCAGCTACAAACTGCTAATGACACTCTGAGGTCACTTCCATCTGAGAACATCCTGTTTGAAGCCTTGCGATGGCAAAGGTACGATTGATCAGTTGTCAAAATGTGAACAGGATGACGAGGAGGGCTGTCTGAGTTACCAGTACTAACTGAAGCGGGAAACTGTATCGGTCGATTCACGGATCAAACACATGTTACCCAAAAAGGACTGAAACATTGAGCAATCAAACGTTTATAGAAAGTCACATTGAGTTCACCTGGGAAGATTATTGTGCATTTAAGGTTCATCTCGAAGTTTCACCCGACAGTCAAGTATCCCAACCTTAAGGTCGTTGTGTGTGTATGCCAGTATGGCTTTGCCAGTTCTCCCAATGTTTGTGATGGCAAAGATTTTATGCCATCAAAAGCATTGGGATCTAAAGAACTACAAAAAGTAAAAAGTAAATTAAAGTCAAAAATCATACTAAATAAGTGGCCTTTGGAATATCAGGCAAATGATGAAAGATAAACCATGATTACTAATCGACTTTTAAACTTCGCTTTGTGTTCCTGTATGGATTCTCTTTTCTAGTTTTCTGCATGCAGTTGTGAATAAATACATTTCTAACGTTAGAGGAAAAAATAGCCTGAAAACAGGACTGACCCTTCACTAATCTTGGAAGTAACCAGTATCATGGTCCTGTTGGAGTTCATGGTTTATGTAACACTTAAAGCTTTTATAGACCTAAGAATCTTCTGACTTTCCACAACTTTGACTCCTTTGTCCACCATAATGTCCAATTGGACAGTCTGTCTATTAGTCTTGATGTGAATGTCCCACAGGATCCACCACTTTTGGAAGTGTCTCCCTCTTCTGATCTTCCTATACAACATTCCAACGTGGTTATGTGTAAACTTTGGGTTCTAACCTCAGTCACATCCTCAGTCAGGTACTGCATGTCGCTCAGGACTCACCGTTGCACAATGCTTCTGTAGCTCAAGACCTTCACCAAGCAATTTACGACCATGTTTCCATCAGATATTCTGGATGGTAGCTCTGACAAGTCCCCCATTAATTTGTGTTATGTGCAGCCTCAGAGACTCAACAACCAAGGGACCGACCAAAGACAGTGGCAGACGAAAGGTGGAACTCATCTGACGGGATGCGATTGCGACGGCTGTGACAACAACAAAAGTTGAACGTTTTTGAACTTTCTTGTGTTGCATTGAAAACCCCCATGCACCCGTCTACATGTACAAGATCAAAATTTCACATGCACTAATGTTGCTGGTCACTTGGCTGGACTAGGAAGGGCAAGCTATTGTCACCTCACTGAGCAAGTTCAAGAGGAAAAGAACGGAGAAGGAGCGACACCACCTTCTGTGTGTCGAGCCCTTCAGGTTGATGGACTTTGTGCCAAACCCTTTTTGCCCTGTGAGGTGATTTCAGTGACTTCAATCTCCAGTACTAATGGCTTGGACTTTGTTCGTACCGTTCAGCTGACTTTTCACTTACTCCCTACAAGTACCCGTTTCTGGCCGACTTGCTAGTGCCCTCTTCATGGTTGCTTGTAATCATTAGGATACCAATCTAAAGTTGTCCTGAACATCTCCTGTGTTGCCTTGAAGTAGGATGCATTGCCTCTCTAGGATGTCATTCAGCTGAGTTAATCCAGTGTTTACATCGATCACTGAGTCAAGCAGCATGATGTTTTCCGGGCAGAAGATGCAGCTGCTCCATTTCAGAGTCAGTAACTTTGTCAATATCTGACTGAAGGGCGAGCCTGTGCCAAAACGTTTCACCATCACCTGACACAGTTGGTTTTGATTCAACTAATTGTGATCTTTTCCATGTTCCTATTGAGTTCCCTGTGAACGTTTTCTTCTCTTTTCTATTTCCCCTGGCCTGGTGTTTCCTGTGTTTAACTGTTTGACTGGGCTATTTCTGCCAGTATCTACATGTTCTCTATTTTCTTCCTTCCACATAAGACATAGTTGGTCCAGGGTTTCTGTTCTTTACTTTGTCTCTGCCCTGTGCTAAGTTTATAATTATCTCAAAAGCTTGTTCTCCAAACTTAAAGCATATATTTGACCTTATGAGGGGAAAAAGTACTGATGATGCCCTTAGCTTCTTATGTTGACTCAAATCCTGACTGAAGCCCAGTGTGAGGACAAAGCTTGTGCAAACAAGTTTCCTGAATGTGTTGGACTACAGAGACGTTGTCTGCTGTACATGAACATAGCTTCCTCAGTTCTACGTTGTCTGGATACAATATCGCAGCGCTTTGCATTTCATTACAAACGTTGCCTGGCTCACTGCTGTGAATTTTGTGTCTTGCTTTCAGGGGCTTGACTGAAACAAAGAGACAACAAGCTGCCTTGGGGAAACTGATCAAGTTTCTGCTCAACACATCAGCTTCTCTTCAGTGTCTGCAAAATCTGCTCAAAACTGGGAAGAAAAAAAAAGTCTCTTGTGCTGCTCGATGGTCCTGGAGTAATTTGCAGAAGTCATTAAAAATTTCATTCCATGAAAACTCTTCTTAAAGAGAGAAACTGCTATAGCTAAACCCCTTTTAAATTATTTTATGAAGTCTTAATCTTATACTCTATTATTATTTTTTAACATTTTGTTTTTACTAAAGTGAATTTTGGTGTTTTGGTCAACTATGCCTTTTAATATTGTCTTACATGTGGCGTTCCACCTTTTCAAGTCACCCTCAAAAAAAGAGACTTGATCTCCAGGCACTTCTTGCTAAAATAATGGTTAAATCAAGGTTTAAAAAACTTAATCAGTGGGATCTAAATAGTTAGCTAATTACTGCTGCGGTACCGTCACAGCTAAAAACTAATGTGCTTTTAGGATCTTCATAAAAAAAAATAAAAAAATCTTAACAGAAAAATAACTTCTGTTATTTTGTCTGATTAGCTCCAAGACGCCAGGATCACTTTGATGTTTGGTTAATGATTAATGATCCACAGTTTCCTTTGGTTGAGGTTATTACATAATTCTCCTCGGAATAATACTTCTCTTGTACTCTCACCTTGTACTTACAGTGTCTTGAAAGGTATAGAGAAGCTAATAAAGATGTGCAGTGGACACAGCAAACATGTAGAAGAAGACACTATTGTCAGATAAGAGCAAAACAAACTTCTTAACCAATCTGCAAAACTCTGCAGGACATTGGCCAGCCAGAGCTACGAAGGAACAGTTCAGATAATTCAGTTCAATTCAATTTAAAATACTTTACCAATTCCAAAGGGAAATTAAATATTATAACTTATATTATCCAAGGTTCGTCTAAGCGTTGCTGTAGATGCTGAAGGCTATGGGAAGAAAGGATCTCTTGTAGCGGTTTGTGTTGCAGCCAATCTGAAGAAGCCTCTGACTGAAGACACTCTGATGTTGTATGACAAATAGAGGCTGCTCAGGGTTGTCCAAAATGTTCTTGATTTTCTTGATAGCATTAGACAGCAAAAGGTAAAGGAAGTTCACATGACAAATATTTAATCAAACATATCCAGTAAACCAGCTTATTAAAAACATATAGAAAGGACTTTGATGAATGAATGTATTTATGTAGAATATTGCCGGACTGAAATCCAACACTTAGTTATGGCATTAAAATTAAGTTACAATATGAGATATATATACAGCTCTGGGAAAAAAAAAGAGACCATTTAAAATGATCAGTTTCTCTGATTTTTCTTCTTACAGGTATATGTTTGAGTGAAATAAACATTGTTCTTTTGTTCTATGGACTACTGACAACATGTCTCCAAAATTCCAAGCAAAAACTTTGTATTTATTTTGAAAAAATGAGAAATGGTCAAAATAACTAAAAAAAATGGAGTGCTTTCAGACCCCAAATAATGCAAAGAAAACAAGTTCATATTCATTTAGAAACAACAACATTAATGTTTTGTTAATGTTGTTGTTTTAGATTTAGATTAAGATATTTCAGGAATATCGATTCAGGGATCGATATTTGGTGGAACAACCATGAAGTTTTCAATGGGGTTCATTGTAGTGGTCTCTTAATTCCTTTATTTTGTTTTTTAAACACTTGACATGTAACCCCTCTTTCTCTATTATCTTTTCACTTAGTGTTGTAATTGCGTTCAGGTTCAAATGTTGTCATGTATCTCACTGACAGCAAAGACCAACACTTCTTCTGTAGTACCCCTCTTTGCCGCATCTGTGGGGGCGGTAGCGAGGCTATTTGACGTTTCTCAAACCCTATTAGCAAAAGCCAAGGAAGTCCGAGGGCGGAAGTTACATCAAATGTTGTCATGATGCAGTTTCACATGTAAATCAGTCAGGACCAAATTTCTAGTATAAAGTTTGGAGTTTTGAAGGTAAGTGAGCGCTTTTCGTCGTCATTATCTTGTGTATTTCCCTATAATGTCGCTTGCAATCCGGCGCCTGCTGATAGCGTCACCTGTGTGACGCAGTTAGCCGCAACTCCGTTAGCAACACCAGAGCTGGAGTTACTAACACTGTTTGTTCGACCTTTATATTTTCTTTTACAGGTTTTTAATGAAAGTATAGAAAATAGTTCGCTCCCTGCAACCCTCTTTCAGGGTTTAACCACTCTTATACCAAAAACCAAAAGCAAATCCTTTACTTCTAGATAATTGGCGTCTCATTTGTCTTCTTAACAGTGCTCTTGTCTTCTATGATGGCAACAATGATGGTCCTCATTCTAAAGTATTTTGGCAACATTTTTGTAGCTTTGTTGTCTCAAAAATATCAGTAGGCTTTCAGTTATACTGGGAAAATGTCTTTTTTGGATTTCAACAAAGTGAAAAAAAATGAAGAGTTTTGTTATCTATTAATTATTAAGGCTAAATTTCACCTACATAAATGCAGATTTCTGAGGAAAAAAACAGACTGTTCATTTTTTTTGATCGAACTTAATCTTTATATATCTACAATTTGACTTTCAACTAATCACAAAGCAAAAACAACAATATGGGCTTGAAATCAACTTGGAATTTTGGATTATTTATTATGTTAATTCACTGTAACATCTGGCACATATGGCACAATTCCTACTATTTTATTTATGCAAGATTATTTTGACTGTCATTTTCTTGTCATCATGTTTTTTGTTGGGGTTTTTTAATGCTTCCCCTGGCAATTTTTGTGATATATACACGGTACAGTTGTGTGTTGCTGTTTATTGTAACTAATAAAGTTCATTAAAAAATAAAAATCAGCGATCTAGAGAGAACTAGCTTGGGTTGGATACTGCCTTTGCTTCATTTGTATATGTTCAAGGCAAAAGAACAAAGTTGCTATTTAGAAATTCTCTTTTCAAAATCAGTTCTAAGACAGGAAACAGCTCTGTACATTTAAAAATAACAGTGTTAACTTAAAAATGGCAGTTACAAAAAAACCTGCATTATTTTGAATACAGGGTGAAATACTTCCAGGACCAAAAGCAATGAGTACCCAGGTAAATTATATACCTTCTTGTTCGTTGTGGTGATATTTAGACAGAGGTTGACTTTGGTTTTGTGCTTTAATTTCAGTACAGCATTCTGTTCAAGCAAGAACATGGTGAGTAGCATGATTCACCAACACCACCGCTGTTTTTAGAGTTTCACATTATTTAATGGTTTCAAATGAGAGTCCTGATCTATCTCTGGGATAATTCAACTTAGGTTGCAGTTAAAAGAGAAAGCGCATGCTGGTGATATTTGGTACCGTTCATGTGGACAGAGAAGTGGAATTAGGAGAGCCAGCATCTGAGTTTGTTTGTTTGAGCTGAGGGAGCTTGGTATGAGCTGGGATTTCTCTTCTCATCTCCCTTGTTTCCCTTCAGCTCATGACGATGCCATCTGGACAGCAGCGTGGGGCAAAAGTGAAGCGGACGGCTCGGAAACCATCATCACCGGTTCACTAGATGACTTGGTCAAAGTCTGGAAATGGTGTGAATTTCTTCATTTTTTTCGGCACTGATGGTTTTCTTTTATTCTTTTGTCTGTTGTTTCTTTCCGTCCTTCCTGCTTGACTTTCTTCCACTCTTCTTTTCAGCCTCTCTACGATCCTTTCTCCATTCTATTTTCCACCTTCCCTCCTACTTACAGTGATGTTGTCTTAAATGATCAAATTTGTCTGTTATTTTTCTGCTGGACGCCAGTACAGCTGCTGTTCCAGGTACACTTGAAAAAGACCTTAGCTAATGGTTTAGGACTCCAGAATTAATGGAACCGGCTCAGTGATATTAGCTTTGTCAAAGTTTTGCTTATTCCACATCCTCAAATGAAGCTGAAATTTCACATCCTATCAAATGTCCTGGTAAAATAATAATCGAATCCATGTGAAAGCCAGCTGATAAAATCTAAGGCTTTGACTAGGCCTGGAAGTAGCGCGCGTTTCTCTCGGTTCCTGCAGGTCGGACGAGAAGCTGGAGCTGCAGTGGACCCTGGAGGGCCACCAGCTGGGCGTGGTCTCTGTGGACATCAGTCACCACGGAGCCATCGCTGCCTCCAGCTCCCTGGACGCACACATCCGCCTGTGGGACCTGGAGACGGGGAAACAGATCAAGTCCATGGACGCCGGCCCAGGTGGGAGGAGCTTATTCTCGCCTTGCTTTTGTATCTCACCTGGACTGAGATTGCCCAGTGATTTAAGAACATGATGTAGCTCTTTTTTTTTTTTTTTTCTTTTTTTTTTTTTGCAATGCACAAACACAGATTTTGTTTTCCGGAGGTAAACGCTTTGTATCCTCTTATCCATTTTCTGTCGCTCTTATAGTCGATGCGTGGACAGTCGCCTTCTCTCCAGACTCTAAGTACATCGCCACAGGCAGCCATCTTGGAAAAGTGAACATCTTCGGTGTGGAAAGCGGCAAGAAGGAATATTCCCTGGACACCAGAGGAAAATTCATCCTCAGTATAGCTTACGTGAGAATCAGTCGCTTGTTTTCTTTTCAGATTTGGTCTGAGTTTTTATTTACCGTTGTGACTCCTTTCCGTGTAAGTCGCCATTTTGTTTTAACGCTTTGAAAGTATTTGTACCTTGTTTTTGCTTCTTCCCCTCCCCCCTCTTTTTTTCGATCGTCAAACTAATTTTATCAACAAAGAAATGCGTCAGTTGAGATGTTTCAAGCATCTGATCAGCCGCCTCTCTTTGGAGTTTTGTGGGGCGTCCCACAGGGAGGAGACCTCAGGAAGCAGAACTTTCCTGAAGGACCATATGTTGTCTGATTTATTTATTTTTTTCTTGTTTTCTTTTTGAAAAAAGTAAGTTACAGAAAATATTTTAAGAAAGTGGATTTTCTTAAAATCCACTTTCTTTCTCATTGTACAACTATGTAACTATGTAATGTACAATGGAGAATAAATAATTGAGAATGCCATAATATTAGCATAATATGAAAAAATAATATAATTTTTCATCAGAAAAATAATGTCCTAAAATTATGAGAAAAGAAGTCACTTTAATGATAGAAAAACTTCTATAGTCGGAAAAAAAAAAATCCAGATTAAAAAAAAAAAAAAATTACCTTCAAAAACCTAAATTTTAGTAAATCACTAAAATCTATCTCAAGCTTATGTTCACACGCTTGAGGTAGCATGTGAACATGTGGGGTTTTCATTTTTACTCTGCTTCAAATGAGTTTGATTCTCTGAAATATTTACATGTGACATAAAGAGCAAAAACAGGAGGAATTTGAAAGTGTCCCAAAGCTTCCTCACAGAGCTGTGGCGGCCATTTGGCTCCATTTCACATTTCCTTCTTGCTCCTCAGAGCCCCGATGGGAAGTATTTAGCCAGCGGCGCGATCGATGGGATCATCAACATCTTCGACATCGCCACCGGGAAGCTGCTCCACACACTTGAAGGTCGGCTAATTTACAGATTTATGTGAAGAAAAAAGACAAATTTTTTTCAGGAATAACCCTTCGATTAAAAGCCAGACAAATCGAGCATTTTAGATGGTTTTTAATGATGATTTAGACCTTTATCAGTGTGTTTGGTTTTTAATTGTCCAGCATTAGGATTAAGCAGGTCATCTATTAGAGGCAGGAAAAAGCCCATTTCCTTTAAGGTTTTAATTTTGATTTTATTTAAATGTAATTCTGAAAATAAAACATTTAGCAGTTTAATTTAGATTATAATGCAACAGATTCTCAGATTTTGCCATAATGTTTCACTTGTCTGTTAATGCTTAGTGATGTGTCCACCTTAAGATGGCCTGAAAACAACTGGGAAATCTGGAAATTTGAGTTTAGAAAACTCTGACTTTTAACAAGAAAAGAAAAAAAAAAACTAGCATTTGTTGTTTGAAGGTTTGAGTCTCTCTGTCCGCACATATTTTTATTCTGCACATACATTGTTGGACCACTGTAAAAATATATCAATAGTGAGCTTCTTGTATTTATACTTTAAAAGTTGACTAAAAACAGAGATCCATGCAAACAGTCTGGAACTTTATTTAACCAGTTTTCTGTTCTGGACAAGTGTGGAAATATGCTAGAATTTTTTCTAGATGTTTTTTTTCTTGTCTTCCATCTTTTAAATGTTACTCTAATCCTCATTTGACAATTACAAAATGTACAGATAATAAGGCTAAAATAAGCTGAAACATGGTGCTGTGCCTCTTAAGAGTTAAATCTGACTTTTTGTGTCAAATATCCAAAATACAATAAAAAAACCCCCCAAAAAAACCCAAAAGAGTTGAACTCTTGAAATTTGTCTGGAAAAGAGTAAAATTGTGAACTAAGTGTTCAGGAATCATTTAGACTTTGTACTGTCCAGACGAGGAGTTTGATATTCCGCGTGTTTTCGTGTCCGCAGGTCACGCCATGCCCATCAGATCCCTCACCTTCTCCCCGGACTCCCAGCTGCTGGTCACCGCCTCCGACGACGGATATATCAAAATATACGACGTGTAAGTGGCACTTACTGTCCATTATCGCTTTGATCAATCGTAATTTAGTGATTTATGGAGAAATTGCGGAAAAAGTAGCAGATTAAAGCAGTGGTTTATTTGTTCCTCAGACAACATGCCAACCTTGCCGGCACGCTGAGCGGCCATGGGTCCTGGGTTCTTAATGTGGCGTTCTCTCCGGATCACACCCACTTTGTCTCCAGGTGGAACACTCAAAGCAGCTCTTCCACGCTTCAATATGTTGTTGTTGTTATGATATGACTTGTTTTGTCCTCTAGTTCCCTGTGCTTCGTGTCGGTGTGAATCCATTCAAAACGTAAAAACCTTCTTCCTTCTGCTTCCCTCAGCTCGTCTGACAAGAGCGTGAAAGTTTGGGACGCCAGCACCAGAGCTTGTATCAACACTTTCTTTGACCACCAAGACCAGGTGAGGAACCTGACTCTTCTGGTTTTCTTTATATTTATCTTTGTGTGAGAATTTGCCGAACTTTGGAATTTTCTGTGACTGACTAACCAACGGTAGAGGATAAATATTAATAACTAGGAGTAAAATCCTGTGTTACTAATCACCTTTTCTGGGAAGATCTCAATTTTTACTTTTTGCAATAAGAAAACCATAAGAAGTTTTAATTTACACTATTCCATTGAAGATGTGGAACAAGGTCACCTGCTCAGATGACCACCTCTTTTTGGCCTACAGGCTAAACATGGCAGTAAACTGCACTTGAACCAAAACATAAAATTTCCACCATGAAACATTTGAGTGGCAGCATCATGCTGCTGGATTTTCAAAATTTTGTCGACACTTCTGTCGTGAGACTAGTGCGGCGCTTCATCTTCCCATCTACAGCCAGATCAGCAATGGTTTAGATTGAAGCATGTGAATCAATTAAAACGGCTCAGTCAAAGCCCAAACTTCAATCTACTTGCAAATCCATTTTTTTGTTGGTTTGTCTCACAAAATTCCTGCCAGCGTTCATTAGAACTGAGGCCGCAGAGACGTTTGGAGAGTTGGATCTGTTCTTCTGTTCACTGAGCTTTTTTATTGCTACCGTACTTGCAACGTGTCTGTCATCCCAAGGTGTGGTGCGTGAAGTACAACAGCAAAGGCTCAAAGATCGTCTCGGCCGGCGACGACCGCGCCATCCACATCTACGACTGCCCGTTGTGATGAAGAGCAGTCAGTAGCAGCAGCAGGAGGAAAAAGTTCCCATTGATACTTAGAGGGGGGATTTGGGGTAGTAAATGTGTTACTGTTTATGCACTGGCTAAATTAGGCCAAGTAATAAAAGACTTGTTTTTGGTAATTTGTTTCTGTTTTATTAGAGATTTGTTTACAGACATATAGCTTCATGGCCTGAAATGTGAAGTTAGAAGTAACTAATGTAAAGGTGAGCCCTGAAAGACGAACTAGACTTTGAAATGTTACTTTTCTCAAATCAACAGTTTCAGGACTGCAGATGAATCGGTTTTATACTGTAGCAAAAAGACTGTTCAACTTTTTGCTTTTATTATTTTCTGGGTCTGAATAGGTTTGGGCCTAAAATACCAAACAACACAGTTGTGAAAATTGCTATTTTTACGTAGTTAAGGGTTCCCAGCTTGACAAACTCTTAAAAGGCTATTGTGTCACAATCGTCTTAAGGCCCTGTGCATCCCTTTTGTTTTCAGTTTTTCCTTCCACTCAACTTTCCATTAATATCCTTTGTCAGCACTGTCTGCTGGCCAAGTGTCAAGTAGTCGTCTACATTGGCGGTTTTAAAATGTTCTCATTTTCTGAGAAATATAATTTGGATCATAATCAAAATTAAATGAAATCAGTTGATGTTTAATCCATTAATAAGTTTAACCTTTTTGAATCAAACCACTAAATAAATCAAATGTATGATATTCTAATTTAAGATTACAGCAGCTTGATCTCAAGCAAAAAGTGCCCCCTCTGATGGACTATCACATGTACTGCAGCCCCTGATTTATGACATTTAAAGAAAAATATATTTTTTTATATACAATTTTTTTATTCAATTGGAACTCTGGACATGTTCATGTAACACAAAGTTTACACATTCATTCAATGTGTCAGAGAGACTTATTCACAAACACTGTACCTGACCTGGACAGAAGTGTCCACAAACATTACTTTAAGCAAAAAAAAAACAAAAACACAAAATGTCCGCTGTGGGACAGCAGTAAATCTGAATGCAAATTTGAAGGCAGGTTAGTAAATCAGTGTGTGTGTGCTGGTGTGTTGCTGCCATCTTTGTTTTATGGAACCGTGACAGCACAGTTTGAGTTGCAGTCTTCTTAAAATCATCAAATTTCTCACCAGGAGATACTTTACATACAAAAAAAAATAATGAAGTGTTCACTTGCATACTTTTTAAGAGTTCAAATCTAAATGTTTGGAATCAATTTGAGGACCCTGGTTACCACAGAAGTGATACAATCAAGCTCAAATTAATGTGGTTTACTCTTCGTTGAAATGAACACATTAAAGGCAGTGACACACAATATAATCAAGGTCCTAAAGGGTATTAATCTACAGAATTACACATTAATCATATAACAGATTAATTTTTTTATAAAAAGAGTAGTACCAAGTATTCTGCAGACAAGGCCCCTCAATAGACAGATACTGACCATCGATCTGAGATGAGGACTCCACCTTTTTCTCAGGTGGTTACCATGGCTTTTGACTTACAGGAGTTGAGGATGCCAACAGAACCACACCATCTCCAAAAGCAAAGGTGAGACCAGAGGTTCTCGAACCGGATACCTTTCTGTCCATGGACTGGAAAATACCTTAAAAGTCCACAAAACACGTGCGGACCAGAGAACCAAACCTCCCGTAACAACTCAGTTAGCAAAAGATCTGCAGACATTAAAATGTGATTTGTACAGTAGAGTACAACAGGATAAAGGCAAAATTGGTTTTTACACCATCAAAGCTATTACAGTTTCAGCCGACCCAATGCAACCTCTAGATCAGGGCTTTTCAAAGTGTTGGCTGTGCATGTCCCCTAGGGAGCGCTAGAGTTCTTCAAGGGATGGAAAAATTAGGGTAAAAAAGAAAACAGATGAAGTAATTCAAAATATTCAACTTCACCAAGCCTATGCCAGAGACAAAATGGATTTTTTTTTTTAAGTACATAAAGATACGGTGAGTGACGAGATAGTCTGGGCCAAAAAAAATAAAATGAGGAAGGAAGTGTGACCATGATTATTTAAAATCTAGATTTGTCTGAATGGACTTGAGGATGCTCCACTGCCATAGTGTTGTCTGCCAGGAGTTGCTAGCTAACCTCGCTATTAGACCTTGTCGACTTTGACGTCATGTAAGGCCCAATGGCAAAGTTAGATGATCAAGGCTGAATGAAGTACGGTTATAATAAAAAGGGTAGCTCATACTTATAGCACTGTAAATGACAAGGTAACCAAAGCATCATAGCTAATGCGGGTAAACCCCACAAGACCAGAGAAACTTGTATGAATGGAACATCAAGTAAAACTTTTACACAAATAATAGTAATAAAGTAGATGGGAGGGCGCAAATGTCCATTTTCTCTTTGTTAAGCTAGCTACCAGACTGAAAATCCATATTCTAGATTAAAACTTGAATTTTTTCAATCTGTTCTTTTCATCCGTCACCTAGCTTCATTTCATCTACAGCAACACGAACGAGGAACAAGTACCTGTTACGCATTTCAATGTGCATCATTCACAAATAATACAGCAAATCACAGGACAGCGAGAACAATAAGGTTGTTTCATCAACCTTCCAGTTGCATCTAATGATGAATTCTCTTTATTCCTGCGTGTAAAGCCGCACCGATCTAAAGCGCACCAGACAGATCTGGGTCACTGCCTCTGTGCAGCTGGAGAATGATGACAGGCTGTCCTGGTCCCCCACCCTGCCTACGCCTTGTTGTCTTTCACCAGTGTCTGGTCTCAATCAGCTCGGCGCGCAGACTCAGCCTCTTCAGGGTCTCGTATCCAACCACAATGAGCACCGACGTGGGCAGGGAGGAAATGATGCGGGCCGATAGCCCTTTGGTCATCATCCAGATGCCCTCCTCCGCCAGCAGCTGCTTGAACGTCTCTATGACGGATGTTCGGCCCTCCACCTTAGAGAAGGATGATGATGGTGATGCATGGTTAGCTTTTATAAAACCTTATGTTACCAGGGGAAATAAACAACAACTTTGTATAAATAAACCCAACAGTTTGCTACATTTTGAGTGCGGAAGATTAAATGACTTGTATATTGTTATAATCAGCTAAAACTACACATAGACCATCTGCGTATTGTAAGACACAATGCTCCCAAACCTTAGGCTCATTGTCCACGAGTGTGATTAGATACTTTAAACTGTCGTTTATGTTACTTTTGGACTCATGGTTTCCTCCTTGCTGAACGGCCTTTTAGCACATATACTGATATGTGCTAAAGGCCCAATTCTCTGTGGATTACAACTTTCACAGACTTCAGTTTGAAACTTCACAATGTCTTTTACTTTGGTTCTGAGGTTAATATGAAGATTTAACATTAAATCTTGTTACAGTTCATCCTTGTGACACAGAACCCGTCTCTGTCCTGAATGTTATGTTTCCCATGGCAAGGCTTTCTGTACAGAAATAGAGATCAAAAGTCCTTGAAGGTTTGTGACTAGAGACCAGATACTAGAAACTTCTTACCACTGTGCTTTCCAATGAAGGTTGCTTTATGACATTCTAAGTCCTGTTTAGATTGCTGTTTTGGGTTCATGCACCTTCATCGATTCATTGTCTATATCCACTTATCCTTGAAAAATTGCGGAGATAGTTCCTCTTTCTACCAACTATGGGGCGAACAGTGGCACAGTTGGTAGCACTGTTACCTTGCAGTGAGAAGGACCTTTTTTCTTTGGATGCTTCCTCCCACAGTCCAAAAGCATGTCTTTTAGGTCATGTGTTGGTCTCTCCAAAGTATCCTTAGGTGTGTGTGTGTGTGTGTGTGTGTGTGTGTGTGTGTGTGTGTTTGTCTCTCTGTTGCTCTGTGACAGACTGGTGACCAGTCCAGAGTGTACCCTAATTTCCTGTGGGTTCAACTACTGATTTCATTCAATGACGTGTAAATGATTTTGGGTTTTGATGTTCACTCTCCATTATGAAGGTAATGAAGCAGAAACCCCCCCAGAGATGGTTAATTTATTTGTAATTGAACAAGCCAGTCTCAAATGTCTTGAAGCACCTTCTGACATGTGGCAGAATTCATGGTAGATCTTATGGTAGAGGGTTTTTTGGCAACCTCTTTAAGGATCTTCCGGTCTGCTCCAGGGGTGAACTTTGACCGGGCAGTCTTTGGCATCTTACCAGTTGTTTTGAACATTCTACAGTGGGATACCTGATAACAAACCCGTCTGTGACCCTACCAGGCACATAAACTGCTACAATCTTCTTTCTGAAGGCCTCAGACAGCTCATGTTTGTGTTCAGCCTCACTTCAACAGATAGGAGATCATCAAACTAAAAGTCTGAAGAGTGAGCAATGACAACCTCCTTCAAAAGGCTGCAGCTTTTCTTACCTGAACTCTTGCACGAACAACATCCATTGGGTTTGTGATGGTGGAGGCAGTTGCCGCTGCCATTGGTCCTGCCACAGCCTGCAGAATCAGGTGGGGACATCCACTTGGTGCCATTAAAGATAATTTTTCTAAAAATGCAAATGACATTATAGATCGTAAGGCCAAATCATACAAAAAGACATGCTGACAAAACAAAAGAAAGGTGCCATTGATTTACCTGCATAAAAGTGATAAAAAGGCCACCAGAGGGCACTGTTGGGGATGTACGTGAGCAGGGATGCCACATAACCCCTATAAAATCCCCTGAAACCATCGGCTGCAAATATCTGCACCGTTATTTCCCGCGATTGTCCGAAAGTAGGTTTTTGTTTAGATGTGGCGAGCATAATTTTTGGCTTCACCTTGAAGCGGGAGTGATGTTCCCCCTGTCCTTGCATCATCAGGTGCTGGGACACCACGTCAATGGGCACGGTGATGGTCTGAGCCACCAGCGACGCTGCCCCTCCCGCCACCACGGACTTGACCGTGTTGCTGGGAGAGTAGTGGGACACGTACTTGCGCACCAGTTCGTAGGTGGTGATGTACGCCTGTCCTGACACCAGAGTGAAGGTGTTGATCATGAAGCCTCGGTAGAGGCCCCTCACGCCCTCCGTTCGCAGGATCTTGCAGAAGGCGTCAAAGGTGCCCGAGTACAAGGCCTTCCCTTTCTGCACCTGCAGCCGGGTCCGGATCAGGCTGGCTGGGTAGACCGTGGCCCGGGTGGTCAACGTCATAAACACACCCAAGGAGTAGAATTTCCTCTTGTCCAGGTCCTCCCATTCGATAATCTGGATGGCACCTTTCTGCTGCATGGTGCCGGTCAGGCCCTAAAGCCAAAGCGCTGCAGTCCTAAACGCTGCTGCTTCCATTATACCTGCATCAGACGGAAGCATTAAGTCAATGACAGAGGACAACCATGGAACACCAGAACAGTGTGAAGACCAGACAAACAGTACTAATTATTTATTCATTTCATTTTCTGCTCATTGTTTTGCCCTCTATGGTGAAAACATTTGTCTGCTTGTGTTGGCCTATCACTGAAAACGTATAATAGACATGTTTAAATGGTGGTTTTAACATGACCAAATGTTAAGTTATGAGTGCGAGAACTTTTGCAAAGTACTACAAAAACACACATTCCTCTATTGATTCGTAACAGTGAGACAAAGACGTTAATGGCGTTCATTAAATATCTGCAACGCTTCACACAATGGACAAGAGAAGCAAAGCGGTATTACCACAGGGTTTATAAACCCGGAACTGAAATGGCTTGTGAAACATACTTGTTAGAGTCAGTTGAGTCTGTAAGGGGAACAGAGACCACAGGAGGGGAAGTTTAAGCACATATTCGGCTGCTGACAAACTGGGAGTAAAATAATACCCAACACTAGATGAGCAACTAGCTTTTAAACGTTTGATCAGTTAGTCAATAGCTTAGTGATGTTTTGTTGGAAGAGGACGCACGTGCCAGCGTGTGCTATACTAGAGCTGCTTTAGCAACAACAAACTGCCATGGGGCTTTCCTATCGAAGAAACCCAAATTAATGTCACCTAAACACACCGATTGAACGTACCCGAATAGTCACTAAGCTCACCGTCCTCGGCCACTGTCGTTTGGGTGTCGAAGTTGTTTATTTACACTCGAACGGCCTGCGCTGCTGCAACATAATGGAGGGTCATGTCTTCCGTCCATTACTGCTCTGAACAAACAGTCAAAGGTAAAAGGTCAAGGGTCTAAGCTTTACCAAGACATCTATAAATCATTGTCTACTTTAAAGTTAATAAAAAAAACAAGTTTGAAAAGCATTCTGCTCCGATTTATAGGACTGAAATATTTACTTTGCCAGTCGTTTGTACAATTGAAGGAAAATGATGCATTCATGATCGGGTAGAAATTCTAATAAAGTACATTACAAAGGTGTCACGAAACAACATTACAGATTTTGACCAATGAAAACTAATAGGTAATAAAGTATAAATAAGCAAAAACATAGATAAAGGTTTATACATACATGCAAAATTTGTTGAATAATAACAATAAACACTAATATTTATTTCGTCAGTTACACAAACGTTCCTCGAACCGACAGTCCGAGGGGCATTGAAAGCAACGCAGTTGACGTCACATGACACTTTTTTAAAGTCCCAGTGCTATTTATGATCGCTGCAAGCCATTTCTGACACTGATGCGATTTGATTCTCATATTTGTGGCTTGGCTTTATTATGACTTAGTTGTTCATAATTATTTAGCAATATATATATATTTTTTATAGTTTTCACTTATGAACCTTGTCGTTATAATTTACTACTTAATAATTATGATATAGCTAAACTATAATTATAAAAATACATAATAACAACACACTATCTCATTATTATCAGGTACTATGCAAATATTACGAGACACCCTTTCAAAATTTTGACTTAGCTTTTATAGTTATGCATCTCACGATAATGTTAAAGCTAATTAGTGACAGAGACTATATCTCATTATTATGACTGAGGAGCATGTAATCTTATTGTGAGATAGTATTTTGTCATTATTACCTATTAATAATAATGATAATAAGATAGTATCTCAACTCTCACCTGTAACAAATCCTGTTGTATTTTTTAAAAACATGGCTTTTTTTTATCCAGATAGTTTCTAAAAAAAAATTTTATGTTTATTCTACTACAAATTTCTGGTTGGGCGTGACCGAGCAGCTCTGTACTCTGATTGGTTAAATTTCTGTTTGCTGTTTTGTAATTGGTCAGCCCTGGGTTGGTTCTGCAGTGTGAGAAAGGGGCCCGTGTTGATTTCAGGAGTCATCATGGCGCTCAATGCGACAATTAAAGGTAAAACGAGTCTTTTACGAACCTTCTACGGACAACTACGAGTGTCTACAGCGTGTAAACTAACCGAAAAAACCCCAGTTCTGAACCGGACTCTTCGCTCGTAGGAGAACTTCGGCCTGTTTCACGTGAACGTTATATAAAGGGCCCCGACAGAAAAGCTAGCACGTAGCTAACGCGATAACACAGATATGACAGCTAGTATGGTACAAAAAGAAAATGCTAAAGGCTAAACCCGTTGGTGTCTTTCTTGATGCCATTGCCTCGACTTTTACCTAAATGTCTCCTGCTTGTGTTTTGTTTTATAGCTAAACTGGTTCTTGTTATCTCTAGAAGAGGTTAAGCCGGTAGCTCGATAAGTGCTCTGCACAAGTGTGCTTCACGATAAGAGGGAATGTTAGCAGCTCGCACCTCGGCTAGCTCTGCACCTCTCTGCCTCACCTTGTCATTATGAAAACCTGGCAAGATGTTTTAATGAAAACCTGGCACACAGCACTTTTACATTGACCGTTTACTGTCATTACATAATTTTTGAAGAGCCTGGGTTTAGTATTGTAATATTTGCTGAAACAAAATCGGCCTTTCAGACCAGAGCCAGTCAGTGAAAAACTCCAAATTGTAATATATTTAACAACAAGCAAAAGGTTTCTAAAAAAGTCCCTGCTTTGTCAGTGTTTGTATCTCAAATACATTATTACTTAATTCTTAATTTTACTGCTTTACAGTATTACCTATTCTAACACTTAATGCGTAAACTAATACATAATTACACACCTGTACACATATTCTGGTGCTCCTACCTAGATACGGTTATACAGTTTTTTGTTTTTACTCTATTACCATAGCATCTGTATTTATATCTATGTTGGTAATAACAACACATAAGATTCAACAGTGCATGGTTATATGCAGAATATTTATATTGTTTCTATGTGGTAAATATGTAGAGTCCATACCTATGTAGGGTTCCTACATAGGAAACAAATAGGAAATTGGAATGATATATTTTGGATAAAATGGGAAAAGATCTGAAGTTTCAAACTTTACCTCATATGCAACTGTCTACATATTATCCAACCATCTCCTCATACTAGTGACTGGAATATGAATGATTTGTTTTAAATTCTTTTCCATTGTAGAAATATCTGCCATACAAATAGTTAAGTCTTGTTAAAATACCTTAATATTAAATCAAATTTCGTCTGAAGATTATGGGATTTTGTCATGGAAACTGAGTAGGAAACCATTTTACTTTGTTTTTCTTTTCACTCTTGCATCTATTGAAGCGTGAGACTAATCGGGTTTATTCTTTTTCTTGCTGCTACTCTGTAGCCGGTGTCCATGAATTGGTTTTGTCTGCGACAGCCTCTTTGTGCATAGAGTCGTTTTATAGCAGTATTTTGTAAAAATACACAATACTGTATGTGTGACAGGAAATTTGAACATTAAATCAAGCTGTCTCCTAGAGAGAAACTAAACATAAAAAGCTGAAGATTGTTTGTGAACTATTGTTGAGAATAATAATTTTCCCAGGTGATGGTAGGGTCTCTTTTAATTAACAGAACAGAAAAAGTATTCTCTTCTCTTCTCTAATAGTAGCTATGTTTCATTTAAGGGGGGAAATTAAGCTTTTTTTGCTTTACAGCTCTTTTCTAATCTTATGTCTGAGATTTTTAAAGTTAGATACAGTAATTTTGAGTAAATGTTTGTAGTTTAAAACATGATCTAACAAAAGCAACAAATATTACTATGTCTGCTCAAATTGTATTATATTGATTATTGCACATCTAATAATGTAATCCATACTATGTGTGTGGATATTGATTAGTATCTGCCATAATATCAGTGGCAGATACGTATCTGCTCTGGTAGCCAGCAGTCAGCTGCTTGACTGACATTGCTCTCCAAATGTGGTTTTTATGACAGATCAATAGGACCCGACTAAGATTTTTCTTTCCTTTTTTTTTTTGTTGTTGAAATATATAAGAATAAAGTCATAGTATTGTGAGAACGAAGTCACAATGTTAACACGTTTTAAACTTCAGCTGCTGAGAATAATTGGATGCTGACGTCTTAAGATATGACATAAAGCTCCACAGAAATTTAAACATTCTCCATTTTAACTCTATAATTGTTTGCATGGGAGTCAGTGACGTGTGGTCAGGGGAGAAAAAATAATATATAATGATAAAATTATTTATATGGCTATTTTCACCCTGTAGTTTGTACTATAAAGTACCTATTTTTCATTTAGCTTAACCAATTCTGATTATTTTTGTCTTCAAAATTGCTGGAGTTTTGCATTTTCCCATTCAAATCCTCGGAAGAGCAGCTGGTGAGGCAGCAGCGAGCTGAGCCTCACCTGGTATTGATCAACCTCTCTAACTGCACTGTCGGTACATCGCCAATAAAATGGCTAAAAACATTTAATATATCAACTGATTTTACATAATTTAGTGTATGTATATAATGTACAGTGTTTTTTGTCACCAACTGTGTGTGTAACGTGTTTCCTGTGCTGAAGAGAGATCAGAAACTACAGAGAACAGATTGGAGGTGAGGCAGCAGTTCTCCTGCCTCATGGCAGGGGGCGCTCATGATCCCAGACATTGAGA
>CAEFZX010005860.1:0-38405 GCA_903066825.1 Alfaro cultratus | reverse complement strand
TATATACACATTTACTTTTATTATTGTTTTCACCTGAAAGAAAAAAAAGTTTGAAGAGGGTTGCTAAGATCTAGAAATGCAATAATAGAGACAGTTAACAGAGCTGCTAACTCAACTGGATTTCTACTTTAACAGTTTTTCTTGTTTACTGATTGAAGATAAAGGTGTAACTAGACACCACAAGTCAACCAAAAGGCACTAATAGAAAATCTGTTCAATTTTCTTTTTTTAGGATCACACGCAAGTGTTTAAGAAAAGTACCAGGTAAAAAGTAGGATTTACTTAGCGAATAAATAAATATAATTAAAGATTAACACAAACACATTACATTTAAAAAATATGTAAATAGGTTAAGGAACATTGTCCGACACTGTAATGTGTCAGTAGCAAAAAAAATTGTGCTGCCATAAACTGACACAAATGAAGCCAACTGACTAAGGTCAAATAATTGACATCTATTGAACTAAAGCATTGTAGGAGCTAACATGAAAGTTAAGGTACTGTAACCATCAGATGGTAGACAACTAACAACCATGTCATGTTTCTTTATGTCCAGTTCTTTATGTTTGTTTTGGATTTTAAGAGCTAAACCTTTTAGCCAAAGGTTAAGATTTCCTTTTTTTTTTGATCACATAAAACAGAAATAGCCTCCACTGTTTGCATAATCACATTGGAAATAACTGCTTTGGTGCAATATTTTTTCTTTCAGTGCTCTTCTGCTAATAATATACATTTTCTGCTGGATGGAATATGACTGTGTTTAGTAACCATAGCTAAGATCAAATTTAGTGACTGAGCTGCAAAAGCTAAATGAAAGAGAGAGGAACAGGATAGTGATGACAAAATTTATTTAAAAAAATGAGGACAAAAGGGATTAACGGAGAAAGATATTGTCACTGTAATATTCAACTATAGTATCGCAAATGTTTGTTGTGTTAATGTCATGTAGATGTGTGAGCCAACAATCTTATCTCACACTAAGCAGAACCTTAGGAAACAATTGTAATAATGCAAACAAATTCAAAAGATGGGATAAAGTACAAGACCACACTGGGCGCCACGTCTGTCATCTAAGATCCAAAAATCAAGGCTACAGTTCACACAGGCTCTTCAAATTTGGGCAATATTGGTTTGGAAAAATGTTGCTTAATCTGATGAGTGTCAATGTCAATTGCAACATTCATTCATTAGGTGGAATCAGAACATGACAAAAACCATAGATGGATAAACACTATGGGCAATGTTTTAACGCCTCAGCCTACCAGACCAACGTTGTTGACTTAGTTCGTCCCTTTGTGACCAAAATGTACCCATCTTCTGATTTCCTGAAGGACAAGTCGAGAGGACAAATCTGTAACAGCTGTATGATGCTACCATGGTAATATAAATCAAAAATGTCTCAGGAATGTTTTTGGCAACTTGTTGAGTATGTGTCTGAAGAGTAAAGGCCATTCCAAAGGCAGGGAGCAATCTGTGATTGCTGCCTGAAAAGAACCAGAGAATATTCTGGACATCTTCAACAGTTACTGTACAGCCCTGAGTGCATTCAGTTGATTATTGATGACGCACATTTTTAAAAAGATTAATGACATAGGCTGTCGCGCTGAAATGCCATTAAGGTAATTGTAAGCAACTGCTGACAGATCCTAATTGCCACAGTGAATTAATGACTCACAAGTTTAATATTTTACAGTCACTTCTATCTAATTTTGATTTGCTTCTGTTTGTGATTTGAAACCAAGGCTACAGGTAGAATAATAGTTTCTTCTTTTTTTTTCTCACCACTTTCACTGTACCTCATTGTTGCAGAGTGAAGGTGCATTTACAATTCAAGTAATATTTACAAAGTCTACTATGGACCACCAGGTCTGTAGTGTTTATAATGGGCCGTGAACACACACCCACTCATTTTGAGACACATAGGAATTAAACACGGCTAGATATCCTTTGAGATCAGCTCTTCTGACATAGCCTGGTTCAATTCTTATACAAGCAGTTAGAAAAGCAATAGCAGGCATATGATAGTGTGAGCCTTGCTCATTAGCCATGCTCAAGCATCAAAAAATAGTCAACTCTCTCAACAAATTCTGGAAAAAAATATGTATTTCTACATCTTAAATATAAAAAGAAAAAAGCGGCAAACACAGGAGCATCTACCTTTTATCACAAACATCCTAGTTAGCTATTACTCTGTCATAAGAGGGATGTGGAGAACAGGGTAAATGATGGGTATCGAGGTATACCAATGTTTTAAAAAGTTATCTTTTGAAAACAGTGATCATTTTGTGTTATGCTTTTCCTGGTGTCCTTTCAATCAGATGATAGAGAAAGTGCAATTGTGGCCCTAGCTTCCTCCAACTATGTGGCGCATTGAGGAACCCTCATTGCTGTGCACTGCAGGTCAGCTCACTGAAACGTTACAACACTTTTCCACTGTTTAGAAGAAACTCATTTAGAGATTTAGAAATGTGTCCACTCACAAAACAAAGTGTGGAAAGGAAATGAGTGCACCCTATCACTCTTATCAGGGTTATAAACAGATTCAGGTTATATGTACTATAATAAACATACCTACTGCTGTTGATTCTTTTTTCTGCCGAGTTTCTGAAGTATTATCATTTGTCAGGTCAAAAATAAATAAATTGAATAAACAACAACAAAAGCAGAATAATAGAGAAAGGAGAGATTTTGGCAATTCATGGGCTGCACAATATATTCACTGAAATGTCTCTGTGTGAACAATAGCAGCATTGCTAAGTACTCGAAGGAATGCAATATTTGTTGCCTGCTATTTTTACCCGCCACGATAACACACTATGCTCACCCGATACAGATTTTAGTCAAGATCCTAAAGGTCACAGAGAAATTTGAAAGCAATAATATCCCAATCCAATTTCCTGACATCATGCAGCCCTACTCCTTACTTACTGAAGTCAAATGAGTGAGTGTTTGTGCAGAAGACACAGTTGTAATCAGGGATCACAGCTTGAATTAAAATGATCAGACTATAAACACAGTGAAATTCAACGTCTTAGACATTTTCCTTGCAGTTTTTTCTCTTTGGACAATTCGCTGAGCAGCCCCGCTCTGCAAAAACGAAAATGGTCCAAAACAATAATGCAAGCTACCAATAGATTTAACAGGTTTTTTTATTAATAATTACTAATATTTACTAGTAAATATTTCTGCTTCTTTTTTTTGTCTTAGACTATTAATACAAAGCAAAATACTAATAAATAAGTGGTATAATCAATATAATGACTGATAGCATACCAGACTTTATATATATGCCCAGCATTAATAACAAAAATTATGTGTTTGCTTCTCTTGTTATTTTTATCTTCATACTAAGATGGTAAAATATTGTGCTACTTTTACACAAGCCTCTTACTGTGAAAATCTCATATTGAGCTGGACAAGAGCTAGATTAAAGCCAATAATCTGCAGGTGGCACAGGTTACTTTAGTTATATTTTGGTAAAAGTAAAAATACTCCTCATCAGAATCATTGGTCATTAAGCAATAAAAAACAAATGCACTGCATAAAAAATATTCACCCATTGTCTATAGCAGCTATCATTGCCGAGTTGTCAGGGCTGGGTGCCTGTCTCCAGCAGCCATTATACTTTGTACATATTGTCAGCGCATCCCAGGGCAACACAGAAAGACCTGGAAGAACAACCATGCACATACACTCATACCGAAGGGAAATGTACTCACACCGATTCATAGGAACAGCCATATTTTTGGGCTCTCTGGAATGAAGCCAGAGAGCCCAAGAGAAACTCATGCCAGCAAAGGGAAACAATTTGATCACATTTTTAAAAATGTAAAGTATTACCTTTAACATGTGGCTGTGCTGCATACTTAACATCTGTTAACGTTGACTGTTTTCATAATCGATAGAAAGGCCAATTTCGCAATGATGTTGACCTTTCATGAGCCTATTAAGACCTGGTGGACACAAAAACATAAAAATGAATATTTCAGATACTACCTAAGTGGGTTTGCACAATGCATTAATCATTCAAAAGCCATTTGGATAAAAAATAATACAATCAAAAAACTGAATAAAAATCTTTCACAACAGAATATGCCAGCCAGATACCCTTTCTCTACCACAAGTGCACTGTCAATGTCACCACTCCCAGATTTATTGAGACATTTAAGCACTGGATCTATACTAAGCTCTCCTAAGGAGGAGGGTCATGTAGAACAGCCGGCTGATGCCCACTGACCTATTCAGGCAGATCACTAATGTGAGTTTTTGACCTATATCACAGCACCGTGCTGAAGAGGATATGATTCATCAACTTCACTTGCGACAGCTAATCAACGAAAGTAAACCAATTTTTGCATATAACTTTGAACTGATGTAACTGATGTTGTCTGAGGTTGTTTCAAGGGTTTTTTTCTGAGAGTTTGCTTATGTTTAAGAATATTTAAACACACAGGATATAAAAGACCTGGTATCTGCATCCTCTCAAACTTCAAGCAACTTGACGATTCGTCTCCAAACCACTAAACCCCAGAAAAACTCCAGACTGCCGCCACAATGAAACTCCAAATTCACATACACACATGTAAACAGGGTGCTACAACTACATATGACAAAAAAAGAGAAATTCCAATTGGAAGAAAATATTTGGTTTCCATTATATACACGTACGTGTAGAAATAAAGAGTGTTGGTGTCAATATGCAACACTTAGCAGCAGTAGCATAAGTGTTGCTTTTCTGTTGTAAATAAAAGTGATTACAATAGGTAACACAATTTAATTGTCATTGCCGTTCAAATACCATGAGAATTTCATATCACATAAGTATAGTCAGGGATAAAATCATTCATACCTCCAACCAAATTAAGTTAAAAGTAGATGTATAACTTGACCAAAATGGTTCTTTGGCTGGAAGTAACTTTAAACATTCTTAAGGAGCCAAGCCAGAGTCCCGACTTGAATTTATGAGAGAATCTGTAAAGGAAGCTAAAGATTAAGACGATGGCAAGGAAGTCATCCAACCTCTTACTTGAAGTTTATCTCAAAATGCTTGTCCACAATTATGAGAGGAATTTTAATACGGGCTTTTGTAATTCATCATCAAGACAGGTATAAATAATTGTATGCATGAATTTTTCAAAAGACGTCTCTGTCATTAAGAATCTGGAACAAAGTTCTTGGTTTGACGGGAATAAGTTTACACCTAAATCTGTCATGGGGGATGTGGAGGGAGGGGTGGAGGTGGTTAAGAAATTTTCAGAATAACTGCATATCTACATCCTTAGTAACTTTCAAATAGCAGACACACTGTAATGTATGTGTGTCAACATTGCATACACCACCCACCTAAGTGCACCCTGTGAGAAGTACCTGCAGTCATTAATCTTCAACTTCTTTTTGACTCCAGCCTTTGTTCATTTTAGACTCCGCTAAATTGTAGTGAAACGTCTCACAGCTGGATATTGCACAGGGAAGCTGTCTAACAGTAGACATAAAGGGGTTTCTGTTAGTATTATATATAAAACTGAAGGGTGCAATATTGTTCATTTGATTAGCATTTTTGGAAAACCGCAAATTGCCTGGTTATCAGGAAAGGCTGAGACGTAGAAAGAACTGGAGAAAAATAACAACATACTGAAATCGAACATACAGTATAAAAATCCATCTAATTCTAGTTGGGAAGATTTTGCTGAAGAAACATTTTTGTACATTTTTTTTTCTTTTCTCCTTTTTTCTGCTTATATAAAAGATTAAAATCTGATTTAAAACTTTCCCCAACAGCTTAAACGAATCCTAAAATCATGATCAGAAGAACTTAGTTCCCTGCTGAGATGTCTATTATGCATGATTATTTTAATGTAATCATAATAAATACTCAGGTACAACTTTATAACCCTATCTAAAATATTATAGACATGACCTGTTTACTGCTACCAAAGTACACAGATGTTTTAAGGAGCTATGTGTCTAAATCCACCTATAATTTCCATTTTACTCTTTCACTATGAGATACTTATAGTGAGATACCAGAAATACTGTCTGGTTTTCAGCAGCTTTAGTGCTGACTCTCCCCCCACCTGCTGCAATGAGCTTAGCTGTTCATTTAGTTTCAGCAAGTTAATTTAGTTTATGGTAATGAGATCAAATTACAATAAATCCCATTTTACAAATAGTTACATAAATAAATCATTCTAATATATTCCCATCATAGAGTTGAAGTCAAATCCAAATGCAGCACTAAGGAATCCTTATTAAAATACAAAACTTATCAAGATCAGTTGATCACGTCATGCCCATTGGTGGAACAATATTGACCTAACAAGACACAGCAGATTGTAATAAGACATTATCTTTGCAAAAAATGCACACTGGTATCTTTGCAAAACAGTTTACACTTTGCCAACTTTTAAATTGCCTAATAGAAGTCAAAGCCTCAACTTGGATCAAAATAACTCCAAAGCCAAACAAAAAAGCTCAGGCCATGATGCCATGGTGTGCAGTGTTTGCTAGGTGTTTTCACCAACATCGGGAACAGCTGATCGGTCATGTGAAGTAGATGTTTACTTCACATGACCGAAGTAAACATCAGATCTTTGTGCTTTAGCACATTAACTATTTTCAGAAAAGAGAAAAATCACCTCAAGCAAGCATAAAAAAGGTTTTTACGAAACTGAGGAAGCTATTTGGAATTGTTCAGTTTCCATCAACCTTTTCTTGCGTGATACTTCAAAATGCACACAAAAATTGTTGATGGAAACACAATTATGATTTTTTTGGCTTTGGGATACTGGCATTAGGAGATTGAGATAAAAATGAAAAACCCTTTATATGGACTAGGATACTCAAACCTTGAGTAGACTATTATAGATTGGAAATTGATCAAAAACCAATTTGGTAAAGCTTGACCGTATTTGTGAAAACAAAATATATGACTCTTTGTTCTTCTCATTCTTGTGACCCTAATATTGTATCTGGTCTTGTGAATAGGATGTATTTTTACACCCTAGCATTTAGTAATGTCAACAAACATTCCAACACAAATAAGGTCAGCTTGACCCTAGTGGACTTCATCGGACAGCACCCATTAGCTCTCTTGTTGGGGAAAAAGTGCTGCTTTAATATCACTGTGCAAAAAGTGCTTGACTGACTGACTGACTGGATTAAGTACCAAACTATTGTTTTATAGTACACATTTTGACTAATCATCCAAATTCACCATACTGATATTCTAAATCAGCTAAGCACAAAAGTTCATCAAAAGCACCAACCAACCATCTAAACCACAAGAACAAAGGGAAGTGATGCCCCTCAAGGCTATTTTCCACACCTCCAAATGTTTACCCATTAGTTCAGACAGGTGACTTGCTGCATATGTTGTCAATGTAATGTACTGTGATGCTTTGAAAAAACACTGACCCATGCAAGATTTTAGACAGACAAAAAAAACTTCCATGTCTAGTTTAATTTGTTGTTATTGCGATGATGGATACAGGATTACTGATTCAGATAGAAAGAAATAGAACTTATCTGCCAGTTCTGCACTGAACAGGTTTTCTGTTGCTTTTATGTGCTGGTGGCCCCTTGTATTGACCAAGTGACCCCTGCTTTTTGACAAGAACAGGGAAACGCAGGTTACATCCTTTGTGGATGATTTCCTGCATTTTGACTGGTTATCAGGTTCCACAAGGAGGGTCCCGCCCAGGGGGCCATTCATCCAACAACCGCCAATGATTCATTCAACTTTTACCATAATCAGGCAAACCAGGATGAGGACATATTTGGGCTTACCAGTCGTCAGATCATGATCTCCGGCATATGAAAGGATATGGGTTACAGACCATGCGAAGACACCAGTTGCGGGGCCTTGTTGTTTGCTTCAGGCAGAAGAAGGCCACAGGAGCCAGGGCCGGATACGGCTGCTGCTCCTCCTCCTCGGACACGCAGTCCGGGTCGCGGATTGGAGCTGTGATGCGGACTCCCAGCGTAGGCCCAGCTTCCATTTCCAGCTCTGGCTCCTGGTCCTCCTCACATTCCTGAACTTCCGCGCTCCACTCGTCTCTCCTTTCTCCTTGACCGCCACAGCTCCCTCTCCTCTTCTTCTCCAACGCCTCCTCCTTCTTTTCCTCCTGCTGCTTCTGCTCCTCTTCCTGGCCTCCTCCTCCTCTTTGTCCTCCCGGGTCACCATTGTGGTCTGGGGCGTCGGTCCTGTGGCCCGCCGATACAGAAAGCCTCACGTCCTCCTGTACCTCGCCCTGCTCCTGGCACTCTTCGTACTGAAAGCGCACTCTCCCTTCGCCATCAGTCATGATAGAGCATCAGGCAGAGCCACTCTAGAGGACAGGTCAGAGGATTAGAGGATGGAGGGAGGAAGGGAGATCAACACCAGACATGCAGGTGGAGGAAGGATCGTTTGCAAAAAAGCAAAGAAGGAGCGAGATAGAAAAGAAAAACCAGAGTGAAAGAGCGATCAGCTCAGCACAGACAAATCACACAATGGGCCAAATAAACACTTAAACCATTCTGTCTATCAGTCCCTTGGCAACACAAGAACTTGCTTCCAGTGAACGTACACAGTGGCAGAATTTTACAAACCCTTGACACTTTTGCACAATCATTCTTCCAACTTAGTCAGTTCTTATACTTTAAAACAAACAAAGACGGCAACACCTTAAATTCACTCAAGTGTTATATAAAGATACAGATACAGAGATATCTAAAACCCGGGTAGAGGTTCTCCTTCTTGCAGGACAACAATTTTAAACATGCAGCCAGGGCTGAAATTCTGGGCCATTCTTACCTGCAAATGTGTGTGCTACAATGGCCCAGTCAAAGCACAGACTAAATCTAACTAAAAATATCTACCAAGAGCTGAAACTTTCCTTTTACATTCTTCATTGAATCTTACTAAGCCTTAGCTCTTTTGCAAAAGGGAATGAGTAAAATCATATTTTTCAATATTCAAATCTGACAAACACCACTTGCTAAAGATTTGCAGCTATAATTTCACTGAAAGGTTTTCTTTTTTTTAAAGTATATTTATTCTGAGGAAGCTCAAAGGCATGTCACACTTTAGATTTTTTATTTTCAGAACTTTTGAAAACCTTGCTTCGATTTCTTCCCATCTCACTGTTATGCCCAATTAATCAAACATAAACCCACTAGCAACTAAAGTTTGTGGTCATAATTGGAAGAAATATTAAAAAGTTAGCTAAGGCACTGTATTGATTTAAGAGAAATCACATGCTTTATTCATTCCACTATCATATGAATTCTGACGTATCAGAAATGGCAGTGGCACATGAACAAATCACTGGCTGCGAGATTTTCCAAGGCATCCCACATTTTGACAGGCTTTTTAAAGCGTATTGAGTGCAGAGAAATCTTACTGCCAGATTTACACTGTGATATAATAGAAATAGTAAAGATTTTTTTTTTTTTTAAGTCCTGACTCCTTTTCTCTTCCTGTTGCTATGTGATTGAACAGATGGACCGCTCTGTCTCTGATATACTGAAGGTTTTTAGCCCACACCATTCAGTTGGTAGGCATACAGGAGTATGCGCCAAAAAATGAGGGGGGGAAGCAATTTACGCCACACTAATCCCGATTACTATAATAAATGGAATAGCATCAAGAACGAAACATTAGCCCTGATAATCCAGTAAAGCAGACTTTACTCTTTTGAAGCTTTTTTTTAATGGGCTTTTGTTCTAACATGAGAAAAGAAAAGCGCATTAAATTTTCCAACCCGTTTCATAAAGGATTTTTAGATCGCCATTAAAATGAGAAAGAAAAAAAAAATGTTGCAGTTTTTAAGTAACTGTGCCAAAGGAAACAACACCGGAGGACAGGGAGCGCTCGCCATCCCTCTCTCTGATTCTTTTGTCGTGAGAAGTAAATTCTGGACTTGATGAGCGTCCAGAGAGCTGAGGCACACGAAACAACTTCTTTGTTTTCAAATACCTTATCAAGACGGAATCGGGAGTTCCCATAAGCATGATCCGTGACTTTCCGACGTTCTAGCGCACCCAGCCTTTCTCAGCAACCTGGACCTTCCCTTTTCCTTTCTTTCTTTCTTTCTTTCCCCCTTTTCTCTCCACACAGTGCGCGTCTTTCCTTTGCTCGCAAGTGATAAAATGAAATCAGTTAGTCCTTAAAAAAAAAAAAAAAAAAAAGAATCACGGACTGAAGTCAAAGAAGTCGCTTTAAGTGGTCCTCATCTGCGCCTTCAGTCAATTAAAGGCGGAACATCTACCATGCCTCCTATCTGCTGCCAGTCCATCCTCGCTAAGGAGTCGGTTACGCAGCGTGGAGCGGAGATGCGCGCGCGGGTGGGTTGGGCCGCGTGGGCAGCCTACGCCTGAATCCCCAGTGTGGATGGTCTGACACGAAGAAACTTGGCCCAGGACCTGGAAGCCCTGACACGTGATTCGACGTCCGCTTGGAGGAGAAAAGAAAAAAGAAAGAAAGAAAAAAAGGGTTTCTCGCAGTGAGACTCAAGTACACGCACACGCGCGTTAAAAAAAACACACCCACCATGCTGTGCGGGCACGAACCGCAGTGTACAGTGGAGCAAATGTCAAACATGCCAGTTTTGAATCCATTATTGCTATCTCTAAGATCATGATTGTGTTTTTCAGGGTTGAATAAAAATGTAAACTCTTAATGATGGTTTAAATATATATATATATATATATATATATATATATATCAAATCAAGAGCACAGAAACAATGCAGAGACATGGGGAGATCTACACACTGTCAGCAACAGGCTCTCTGAGATGCTCAAAGCTTGGGATGTTTTTGCTACTCTTATTGAAAAAAGGAATTATGGCTACTCTGCTTACTGCGAGTGATTTCACTTAATGAAAAAACAAACATATTTTAAACAAAAATGCACCAGACACAGATGTAATCCTACAGTTTATGTTAAAGTGAGACCTCTTGCTTGTACACAAGCTTTGCTGTTCTGATGTCACTTTCTCTCTGCTGAGCCTTTTGTGCCATCTGGAAATGAACGCAATACAGGCTGTGTATTGTCGTTGTAAGCAACAAGCGCTTTCATATTCATTTCAATTTCTTCCCCAACTTTCCGTCTGAGCTCTGACTGACTGCTACTTGCTCATTTAGCACCAAGGATAATAGCCCCTGGGATCTGCACCAAACATTCATATTATATTGTGATTAAATTACACAAATGCTGCACTTTTATTTTTGGTGGTATCAGAGTAAAGGGATGGAGTAAAATGCAAGTCAGACCTTTTCATTCCAAGTCACAATTTGTGCTGTTTTGCTTTAAGTGTATAAGAAAATACTCTAAAGTTGCATTGTGATAAGATGTGGAAAAAAGTTTTAAAAAAGGTGTTAATATTCATATCAGGTGCAGTATGTAACAGGAAATTATGTCTTAACATCCAGATCCTCCAGCAGTACCTGCAGAAGTGCTTTCTGGTGTTAAATGTGCCATGCATGTCTTCATTTATTTTCAGCTGTGAACAAAAGCTTAGTGTGCTGAAAGATCAAGCTCTGCACCACCCTCCCCCTGACACCTGTCTTTCTCCCCCACCGGTCTGTCTTTCCTGTCTCCTTCTAGTGCATGCACAGTTGGACTCCTATGCTCGTTACTGTAGGCTTGGCCCCAAAATGTCTCCTATGAGGCCTTAGATAATGTTGCCTTCGCTGTCACACCCTATGCAGCTGCCCCACACTGCCCCTTTCTCCCCTCACATAACACCAATCTACTTGCACTATTTGAAATGTGGACTTAATGCATTCTTTGGTTTGACTCTCAAGTTATGTTTTTTTCTCCATTTACCAGCATTAAGCAGTGACTTAAATAAGGTAAATTCAAAATCTCAGAGTTCAGCGCTCTTACGAGGAACGTGTGTTAACAGGTTTCTCTACAGGATAAAAATGCAGTCTGTTGGAGTAACAACGGGTCCACTTTTGTTGTGTACTTTCATTTACACAAAACACATTTTAAATCAAATGGTATGTTCCTCACTCAAACACTCATCCTCCCTCAGCTGGAACTACCAGTCTACCTTTGCTTAGTACTTCCAATCACTCTCCTTCCTCTCCCACCCTCATCCCGTTATAGTGCATCCTCGTGTCCACTCCAACTCCCACACTCCCATCATTCAGCCGTTTCCTATTCCGTTACTCGTCTCTCATCAGTTGACCCTTTTTTTTTTTCCTTTTCTACTGAAGTAGGGTAGAAAAAGAATACCATCACCAACAAAGTGGTGACTTCCGTTAACACAAATATAAAAAAAGGTCAGACATTCAACACACTGGAGAAGACCCAAACAAAACAGTGCCGTCAAGTCAAGTTTAATTGTATAGCACATTTCAGCAACAAGACAGTTCACAGTAATTTACACAATAAAAGCATAATGCAGTAATCAATTGTAAAAGTAGTAATCAATCTTACATTTTGTCAAATGGGTGGGTTTGTAGGCTTGATTTAACATTCTCATGATGAAACAGAGCTGTTGGCAGAATATTTCTCTTCTTCATTCACCACGGAGACTTAATGCTGATAAAGTTGGTAGAAAGATTCCTGCCTCTCCAAATAAAACAAAAAATGTCAAAAAGCACATGTGTAAATAAAATGTAAGCGTTTTAGAAATGGCTGTCGTCAGCACATTGTGAAACTTACATGATGGTTTGGTCAAAACTGACCCCCGTTATGATAACTGTACCAAGCTTTTTAAAAATGTGGAAAGGCGCATTAAAAACATAATCCGGTAACCAAAGGTCAAACCCATGTTGGTAATATGAACACAAAACATGGTTACAAGTTACTTACATTACTCACTTTAGGATGTTTCTGTAACTTTTAGGGATTGCCATGGTTACCATCAGACCTGCAGTTGTACCAAAAGGTGACATACCCAATATTAATTCAGTGGGACTGGATGCAATTGCACTCCAAACTTCTCATTTGTATTCAAAGTGATTTTTGAAATTATGTAGTCTCTATTTTTCCCTTTTTTTTTTTTTTTTGGCAAATCACATAAAATCCCATTAAGATGGACCGCTTGTGGTTTTGACGCAACAAAATGCGAAAAAGTTCAACGGGTCCAAATACTGTTCCAGTTGGCTGCAAATATTGTGGGAAAACAGCTTATGGCACATGCAAACTCATACCACTTTAAGAAAAGAACAAAAAACAATGCTGACAGGAACTGCAAGCACCATCCTGTCAAAGAGACTCTGTGACTGACAAGTGATGTCTGCAGAGGCATGAGCCAACCACACAACAAAGACATCAAAGTCATCTCCAAAGTCATGGATAAGAAAAACAACAAACACAACAGCTTGTAAGGATACTGCAATTTTCTTTTTCTTTCTTTTAAAGCATACCTCGGGTCTCAGTTCAGTCTGCATCCATGCTTGCCTCATTCACTCCTCCCACTCATGTCTCTGCTGGCTGGTGTCTTCACTTTTGCTCAGCTGACGTATATGAGGAGGGGGAGACCCTGCACGATCGACCTCTTTCAAGGAGCTTTCCTGGGAAACGGGCCCAAAAAAAAGGAGGTTGCGTCAAGTTTGCTCTGCATAAAACTTGCTGAATTACGGGCGAAATGCGTGAGATTTAATCAAAATCCACCTGAAAAGAATCCCGCACTTTATAGGTAGATGAAAGATGGCAAAATAGATAGTTTTCTGGTGCTTTTTATTTTATTTTTTATTTTTTAATTCCTCTTTAAGTCGGATGCCAAGCTAATCATTCTAATTAGGGTAAGGGAGAGGGAAAAAATACCAATGTATTCGTAAACACACAACAAGAACAGAGGAAATGGTTATATAATCATGCACAAACACACACTATCTCCATCTCTCACACAAACACACACACACACACACACACACACACACACACCCCGAGTCAGCAGGGGCTCTGCAGCTTTAGAAGGGAGTCTGTCATACTAAATACTGCACCCAACCACAGCTCAGTCACAGATACCTACCTATGTAAGACACATAAAAGAGCAGTAGACCAGCTTATCTTTGTATCATTAACTGAGTTTGGAGAGGTGGTGAAGGCAGACACAGTGGAACCAGGTTGAAGTGAAATGACGGTTTACTAATGAGAACAGTCCAACCAAAACAGTCCAAAAACCCTGGCAGCACAGCTGAGCGGAGGCTAAGGCTCAACACTGGTAGCAAACAGGTAAACGAATGGACGACTGGAAACACATTGACATCTGACAAGGACCCGACAGAGACGCAGAGACACAGGTGACATTAAATACACAAGAGGTAATCAGGGAACGAGACACACCTGGGAGTAATCAAGGGGAGACAGGACAACACAACACGGAGAACACAGAGACACAGAAAACTTGAAATAAATACACAGAAAACACAGAATCTGACACTTTGCAAGTAAATGTGATTTACTTCAAGCACATATCTGGTTTTGTTTTTGGTGGGGGGGTTCTGTAAAAACATTTGCCCCTTTGGAAATTCTGAGCTGCAAGTAGGAAATGGGGACAAAACATTGACTCTGAAACCCCTCAACTGTTAATAAAGTGTGAGATGATTTTGACATTTTTGTCGTCAGAATGGATTAGCAGACTGCATATTAGCAGGCTGGAACACAAAAAAATGCAGCAATTCATTTTTCTTGATTATTGTACAGTGTTTCTTTATAGTTCATGCATTTAATAATCAGTTTGACACCAGTTGATTGCTTAACATCTGACTTTGCTACCTGCTGCATATTGTCATTTTTGCAGTGCAGTTTAATCATCTGAAACACTAATTTTGATGATATATCAAAATAAAGATCAAAACATCCTTTCCCCTATCCTCATTAAAATAAAAATCCTATTTTTGCCTGTTAACAATGTCTGATTAATAAATTTAAGTTTAAAACTGTGGTTAAAGAAAAAAAAACAAACAGTTTTTTTTGTAACCGTTTCACTTTTTCTCAGACGTGGCTACATTACTGCGTTGTGTGCCGACTTGGATCAAGCACATATCTAATAACGTAATCTCTGGGTGATCTAATCTTTAGCTTTTTAATAACATACTCTCATCCAGTGTGTGGAGCAGATCTCTGCTCCATCTTAATGTAATGAAACTCCTAAGCCTCTTAAATATGAACTCCTCCACAGGTTTTCACCTTAGAAGCTCTTTTAATATACAAACTGCTTCTTCAGGCCATGTGATGAACTGGTGACATGGAGAAAGTCACCAATTCTCTATTAATGGTAAAGACTTAGTTTAGTGGATAAAGCTCAATAGTTATGTTTTCTTTTATTTTTAAACATCTTTTAATCCCGATTTCTTTTCTGTCGCAACCCCTTTCATTAATATGGGCTTAGTTTATTAAGAGATTTGGTCAGGATCATCCATTTTACTTCACACACTCGCAAGTTTTTATTAATGATGCTTGCAGACCTTGAAATGTTGAGTTTACTTGTTAATCATGGGTATTTGGCATAAATGTGTAAATTGAAGGAATAGATGTTTAAATCAGCTGCGCTGTTATCGTACCACAGACTGCCAAGAAGTTGACATTGAGTACTTTCAAACTGTAAGAAAGTGTGTTGTGTATAAAAATCCATACTTGAGAGTGAACAGGGCTGTTCCAACTTGCTGATATAGTAGCTATATTAGTACACTGCCCTTAGATGTTGTATAATTTATTCAAAATGTTGATATTTGATCTTTTTATTTTCTTAAAATGCTTCACATGAGGCTGAACTTATTTAGCTTGTCATTTATGCAGTGAGTCCCGTCCCCGCAGTGCAGTGTCTGTCCAAGTTTGCTTTTAAGTCAGCAAGGCTTGGCTCCACTCTTTTGCTAGCTGTGTTAGCATTATTTTAAACATGGCGGGTGTAGCATCCGCTTACTCTATAGCAAACCACATAATAACAATTTTACAAAGTTTCCAAAAACCAAATATGGAAATATTTCCAGTTAGGCGACAATAAATAGATATTTGTAAGCTTCATTAGGAACTGAAGCAGCACAAGCACCATATGATCACCGAAAGTGACTATCGGAGTCAAACCAGGGGACTACTGACTAACAACAACAAAAAAAAGGGAAAAATATATTGCACAGTTTATTTTCTAGAGTTGCTGATTGCATTCTGAAATCACAGCCATTGCTATGTTTTAATTTTTTCTTAAACATTTGAAAGATTAGCGAGTTGTGTCTCTGCCTAGCTCTATAAAAGTTAACTTTACTTCAGCCATTTTAGGAAATAAAATCATATTTTATTGTGTGGATAATGCAACACCAGTCAAAATTAAGTTGGAGAATTTTCTTAATGGTAAATGTAATTATACAGACTTTAAAATGTTTAATATTAAGGTCAAAATTTGCTCTTTGACAGAGCTGAGACCGACTGCGACAAAGTGTTTAAGTTTGCATTTATGTACCACTTGTCCCTTTAATATATCTCTGATTCATTATATATTCATATTGTTGGTCATAACGCTTTATATTAAACATTGCTATCGTGACTTTGCTTTGCTCTCTATCCTGGGCTTGTTTGTGGTAGAATTGTGTTGTAGTTTGCATGCATATGCACGACTAAACCTGACACTACATAGTTTAGTAGTGTCAGCTTTTTTTTTTTTAAAGCTGACACTACTAAACCATGAGATAAATATGAATGTTTTATTTGTTGCAAGGTACAGTTCTGGCAAACTGTTTGTTAATAACATAAAAACATTTGAATTCTAGCTGTAACACAGCATCATCCTCAATCACAAGCCTTATGGTTATGTTTAGCTTTTTATTAGTCAATATATTCATTCATTGTGCAATTAGTGTAAACATGTCAGTCTTACCCTTTTCTGGCTTCACCCAGAGAATACAAATAAGGGTTTGCTTGAACCCACATATTTATTTATACTCTCTTGACAGTTCAGGTAGAATTAGTTTCCAAAATACAAGAATTTAATGTTGTTGGAATTCAACTGTTATTAAATCTTACAAAACTCAAGTGCTTGATTTAAAGGTAGATTATTTAGTGGCCCCTCCGAACTCCCCTATCCAAATGTTCCTGATGTGAGAGAATTAGCGAGTGGCTCTTGATTGTAAAGATCTTTCACTCATTATTTCACCAGCACATATTTTCTCCTTTCAGACTGAAGCAATGAAAATGGCTCACCCCGTGTTTTTATTATTATTATTATTCCAAATTAGACCACATTGATTATTTTTTTTTTCTGTAAATCTTGCTTGCTTAATACAGTACTGTCACCAGAAATAAGATTTATTTTATTTATTTTTTATTGTGGAGTTATCAAATTTTGGGAGTAATAACGCATAGTGATTTGCCTATGGTAGCCTGTCTGAATAACTTTTCTTTGACTAAATGGGAGAATATCTTGCTTCTGCAACGTGGTTTTCCACTACTGATTGTGGCTAAAACAGCTGCCATATGTGCAGTTCTGCAAGCCACTTTAAAAGCTCCAAAGTCATCCTAAGGATGACACATTAGAAAGAGTGATTAAGGTGAAGATGACACAGGGATGAACAACAAAAGCGAGCAGACGGACAGAAAGACAGAGCTCCTCTGCTGACTCATAAAGCTCTGTTAAGTCTCATAACTAGAAACGTCTTTGCAATCCCTGCATTCTCAGCTGTGTAACAATATGCATGTGCATTTTTGTGTGTGCATGTGTGTGTGTCAGTGTGTGTCCTTGTGCAGCTGTGCATTCCAATCAGAGATTTAACCCTCTTGCCTCCTCTCAGAAAGTTACCCCCCGCATCCCTCCACCAAATTCTTTAATATCCTTTGCTTTCCTACCATCTGGAGGAGTCTCTGATACAGTTCAAACGATGAGTGTGTCTGTCTCCCTCTTTACTCCTCGGTACAAACAAGCTGGTTTGTCTTGTGAATCTGCAGTAAGTTGTATTTATCAGAAAGTTATGAATTGCAAATATCTGCTTTTTCAGGCTCAAAGACTTAATAGAGAGTACAAGTTTGTTTTGCCCTGCCAAATATCCCCAATTGGTCCTTTGACTAGGCCATTCATGCACAAAAATGTGCTTATGCATTATTTGACTGAGTGTATGATTATGGGTGTTTTTTACTTTGGAAGGTGAACCTCTTCTTTGGTCTCAGCTCTTTTTCAGACTCTCGCTCAGTAACTTAACCAGGGCGAAAGGTTAAAATTGGTTTCATCTGACCAAAGCTCCTTATATGCTTATGACAAACTTTATAGAGAATAATTGAACCCCCTCAACAATGCTTACTGCTATAAGCCTCTTTCTGAGACACATAATTCTCAATATAACAAAATAATTGAGCTTGTTTATGTTGTTTATGCAAGAAACAGTCAGTATTATCAATGTTTTGCTTTTTTTCTCTTCATTTATGGCAATTAGTCACCACATTAAAACCAATAAGTAAAGTGAACACTGATTGTTTTCTTCTTCTTCTTTAGATTAGGTTTTGGATTCATGCCAAACACTTTCTAAATATCATTTGTTTCCTAAATTGGCATTCAGAAAGAGATGTAATAAACCATGTTGTAGAAATAATCAGAAATTGGAACAACTAGATGAGCAAGGCATTTACACTGCCAAGACCCCTCCTGTTACAAACCTGAATATTTTATGAGATAAATCCACCGTTAGCTTAATATCATAAAGGGAAAGTCAACACAGAAATTGACAGTGAAATGGGCTGAGTATGGACGTGTATGTGTATACTTTTAGATTTATTATTTTAAGAATTTATTATCATATTTAAATAAAGCCATTTGAAGACAAAAGAAAAGAAAAAGCAATTTAATTTGGCTCCAAAATACTATCAAGAGTCAACTTCTTAGGAGAGAGAACACAAAAAGATTTAAAAAGGTGAAATAAATAATGAAACATCTATCCATCATTTTCCACTTATCAATAGAATGATATCTGCAGTATTGCACCCAGTGCCCTGATTCATCCGTCAGTGTGCTCAGTCCTTAGATAAAAATACTCAAACTTCTCTACTTTAGGCGGACTCACCTCGTCAAACCTATAGAAAGTTTCCCCACCTTTAAAAAAGTTGGGAGGCATGGCCTCAGAATTGGAGAAGCTGACTCTCATCACCATCCCTCGTCTTGCAAACAACAGCAGTTCATGAAATGAAAAGGCTGCTGGCACAACACTGCAAACTCCTCTGTGTTTTACACACAAATTATCCCCATTTAAATTCTCAATCACCCCAGCATTTCCTAAACAAGGTACTTAATCCCCCTGCCTGCCATATTTTCAGTGTTCTACTGCTCCAACAGGCTTCATTCAATTAAGTGGATCATTACCAGGTTTGTACTGAATTAAACGAAGGATTGACATGCTCAGCCATTTATTTCAATCATCTTTTCTGCTGGAGGAAATGTAATACATGTCAGGGAGGTTGCTTGAGGAACAAGACTGAGACTTATTTTCAGAAGTGATGTACACCAAAATGTGTAGCTGTAGAATCTCAACTTTTGTCTTGTGCGTTTTTGTTGAGTCCCGTACAAATAAAATTTTTGGTAATTTTTATATTTGTCGCTTGAACGAATATACAGGTTATGTACACATATCTTGCAGTGACACGTTTCTCAGTTTCAAATTTGACAGATCGCCTTTCTGTGGGGAGTTTACATGTTACATCCATGCAAAGGTTTAAATTTACTGGTCTAACATTACTCCAAATTTCATCTAGGGTCAATGGAATTTTTGTATTGCAACCACTGGGGTCAGTTTGATGGCAGGACTAAGAAGATGAGTAGGAACTGCATCATCTAGGGTTGGATTGGAGAACAGCCACCGTTCCTTCCCTCACAAAGAAGTCAGTTATGGTGGTAATGTAGGGGTCTCCAAATCCAGGCCTTGAGGTCTTGTGTTTGTTTTTTTCAAGATGTCTCCTGACTCCAAAAACACCTGAATCACCTCCTTAGTGCAGTCAAGTTCTCCAGAGTCCTGCTAATGACCTTCTTATTTGGCTCAGACGGGTTGAAGCGGAGTCGCATCAAGAAGTCGTAGACACTGGACCTCTAGCCCTGACTTTGAAGACCTCTGGTCTAATGCCTCCTTTCAGCCATTGTCTGGAAACCCCCCGCTGCCCCCCAATGGAAAAAGACTGCAGGGAAGACCCTAAAAGTTACAGGAGAGACTATACATACCCTCTGGCTTGTTAACAACTTGGGTTTCCCGAGAGCGACCTGGAAAGTGTAGGTGGGGAGAAAAGTGTCTGGGTACATTTGCTTGAACGTTTAACATAACCAGCACTTTTATTTGCTGCACTTTCTCCCCTCATTGCTGCATCTTGACTCAACACCGAATTGAGTTGCATCACTCTCACTCTTATTCACAAAGAGAAAATACCCACGTACACAAATACCTGTACACAAAATAAGTGAGGCTTATTCCAACTAAGTGTGAACTATTGTCCTCCATGGCAAAATGCAGTATTTGTCAGTGGTCTGAAATATGCATTTGTGTGTTTGTGAGGAAGTTTGTGTATTTCGAGGGTTGGTGAAACCTTAACAAGGTCTGTTGCAACCTTGCTTCGATGGAGTTGGCTTGACTATCCTGACTAATGAGGCCACACACACAAACATGGACAGGAGCTGATCTTTAAAAGTCTCAAAACAAGCATGGTGTATCACAGTTTCCTTCAAGCTGCCTCGGAACAACCTCGCTCATTAATTCATTTCCTGAGATCAAGTATGTGGGGAAAAGTGCATGCGTGAGGCCAAGAGGACCATGCCCCCGCAGTTTTTTCCTCAGCAAACCCTCCCAGTTACCTCATTACCCTCTTAAAATCACTTTTATTATAGATTTCAGGAAAGTAACCTATAAACGTTAACCCAACATGTTGTTTTCCATTGGACAATTTCCATCCTTTGTAAATTGTTTGTGTGAATATATGCTTCGGGGAGAGATTAAAACATATGTTTGTCCAAGATGATTACAGTCACCCATGCGTGCTGTGATCCAATCTCAACACAGCCCTTGTAGCAACCTGCTGATTTAAATCTTACACACACACATTCCTGATCTACAGATGTTGTGCAGTTGGATGATGCAGAGCAAGAAACATTTGCATCAGTTGGCGATAATCACAGTTTCATCTTGGCAACCAATCAGAAAGCTGCTTACAGGAACTGATGACAGATGGACTCATAAGCTGGTGGTACGTTTTTACCTCGGGCATTGTCATTCTGTCGTGCTTCAGAAGATTTGTTAAAAACTATTAGCTCTTGATGTGACTTACAGATGATTGCGTAGAAAATTAAATCAGCTGTAATGACAATAGCAATGCTTTTTTTCCTCATGTAATTACTTATTAAAGCCAATTTTCTATCTGGTATCTCAGCAGTTTTAGGTGTTTTCTTGGGCAAATTGCACAGTAATATTCTGTGGTTTGTAAAACTGAAAATGCAACAGTTAAAGTCTGCAGTGGCCAACGATAGAGTCTGCTGGATACAAATAATAGCTAATATGGGGGCTTGCATCATTATCTCAGAAGTGAGTAAGATTTGAAAGGAAAACTACATTGAGATTTGAGAATATAGACATGTTTTTAATTTGATTATGTAATTTAAGACTGTTTAGTTGACAGCAATAGCAGCATTGAGGGAAAGTCGAGTAAAGTCTGTGAGATTTTTTTTTTCCTATTTCTTCCATCCATGTAGTTTTTAATGAACTACACAACCATGACAGTAAAGAAAGACACCATCAACTGACTGTCTGATGCAAAATCTGTTGAGTTTACTTTATTCTTGGCTAGTGTGCATTTATGACTTACAACTGATTTAGCTGGCAGGCTCAACAAAAATACAGTCGTAGAAACACAGACAGTAGCTTCCTCTGAACAAAAGTTTCAAATAAAACGATGATCTGTTATGAAATTGTAGACTGTGAATAGCCAAGCGTTGTATCCCATTCTGAATTGATTTAAATAGGAAGACAGTTGTAGTTGCAGAGGATAGCATGTGGTTGAGAAGATGGACCAAATACCTTGCAGACGATGGCTTCATTTTAAAGACGATGTTTTTGATTTTGAAAAGACAAAACCAAGAAAATCACCAAAACAACGAACAGATTTCAAGCGTATTATTGGTCAAGGAAAAAAAAAAAAAAACAGTGCTAAGGGACTAAAACTACAACATGAAAAAACTGTTAAATTATGTGACATATTATTACAAAAAAACTGAGTTTGCTCAATGTCTTTTATAACTTTTTCTAGCTTTCTTCATTTTGAGTTGTACTCATCTAACTTGTGATTGACCAACTGGCTGCTTCTGCTAAAGCCCAACACATTCCTTTCAACTACTTTGTCCAAGGTATGTGTGCGTGTATGTGTGTGGTATGAACACGCACACATACCTTATGTGTGTGTGTTCGTATCATAAACTCTATGGTTTATTTAGGATGGTGTGGAAAACTACACATTGCAGCTGCCTCACCTCAGATCAAGAAAGAGTCCCAGACAGACTAAATAGAGACAAGAGGAATGACATAGGACAAGTGAGTTGGAAGAGGAGAAGAGACTGATCCATTGAGGAGGGTTATGTTATACTATGTTAATATTAAATAAATAAATACATTGGATTATGTAAAACTGCTTTGAGAAGGGTGAAGTTAGATTTTAGATCAGACACATTTGGAACCATTACTTCCTACAGCTCAAAATGACTCCAACACAAAAAGCATTGAGGGGCAAGAAATAAATCAATTTTGCCACTTTTTTCCCCCCAGAGGCCTTAGTGCAGCTTTATAAGTTTGAGTTGTTGTCACTCTCAAGTCCTAATTGATCTACCATATGTATATTTGTGACAAACCTAAAGAACTTACCTTTTTTCCAAGTTTGTGTATTGTATTTTTTATTTTTTTGTTGTAAATTATTTCAAATTGTATGCATGTGTGCAGCTCATTGCTTATTTAATACACACCACAGCTAATTAAGAGGTAACACTGCCAGCATCTAATCCTCAAATCTTAACTGTGGCTAATTTTGCTCAAGTTCAATCCAAAAATCTAACAGCTTTTGGTTTTCTTTCTTTAACTTGTGTAAATAGCACTTGCTTTGTAATATAAAGTTCTTTATTTCAGAATGTTACAGTAAAACGGTTTCTCTCCTAAAGCTAGCAAGTAATGAAAGTTTATATATCTAGATTTTTTGTAAAGAAATTATCTTAAAACTGAGTTCTTAAAAGCTAAAAATGAAACATAAAAAAATCAAGTATTATGAAATGTTGGTGTGTCAGAAGTGTCCTTATTTTCACACCGTATCCATCTTGTGAATATGGTGTGAAAGAAAGAAAAGTTTGTTTTCTTCAATTAGTATGTCATTACCCCGATAAAATCTCAATGAATTTGTTTTCGTGAGCTGCAATAGTCATTTCTATTTTATGCTACTGGTTGAAATTCACTGGTAGAAGTTTACTAAGGATGCAACAAATTCAGCATGCTTAAATGACTTTTTTTTTATTTTCAGTCGTACTCACCATAAAGTGCAGCTAAAGCTTTTAAAACTTTATGAGGTCTAGTCCATGTCGACCCCGACTGGTTACTGGCGTTCACACAGGTGTTGTTTTAATGAGCCGTATTAAACCTCAGTTAAATTTAGACACAGCAATGACGAATGTTACGAGCTCAAAACCTACAAAAAAACTTTTCTGTGGGTGATCATCCAGATCTACTTCGCTCTATATTACAGAGGCTATTACGGTTTTTAGTGTTCCTAATAAATCTCAATCGGTGTCATTTTTTTAAGCAACTTAAAGTCAACTAAAACTTGACTTGCAGTGGTGAGAGCATGACGGTTCTTTATTGTGGAGGAAGTAGATCTCTGTCTTTCTGTAGAAATATATAAGGATCTGGTTTATATTAATATAATTTAAAACAAAGATTTTTGAATGATTTTTTTAATCATTTGAAAGATATGCCAGTGCCATAAAAAAGTTTAACTGGGTTTTAATAGCACACAAGCACAGCTTAACTGATAATAATCCAGAGTCATAGAAAACAGAGAGAAATGAATAAAATAAGGTACAAAGAAAGAAAACATGGGCATGGGGCAAGTGTCAGGACAACTGTCAAGACAGATATGGGAGTGTGGAATAACTTGCAGTCAGTGAAAAGAAGATGAGTCAGATGCATGGGTTCACGCAGGTTCAGTCAGCGCACAAAAACGGGGTTTACTGATAAGCCTGGGAAATAATGATGGCAAAATACTCATTAAATGAATTAAGATAAAATTACTGCTATTGCAACATTAATTCAATTAGAATTGAATTAATGAAACTAGAGGCCAATATGAGACAGGAAGCAAAACAGAGAAGCAGAGAATTGACAGAAAGAAAAATAGAAGGAAGACAACTGATGGTCAGGTCCAATTACCAAGAAAAATGTCCCCTTCGGCACATGACACGGTGTGCAAACACAGGCCTCTGACAGGTGTGTTTGTGTCTCTGTGTGTGTGCTGCTAGACTGAGAGTTAACTTGTGCATGCGGTGGTTAGTGCCAGCAAAAAACGTGCTTTCATCGTGTTTATTGCTTTCAGCTATAACACATTGCCTTTGTTTCTTCAATCTGACACGAAACGGTTAGCATAATTTCCTCCGACATATTCAATGTACTCTGTTAAATGAGGAGATTGTGATTCAGAGCACAGCACATAAGTGTTTGACTCCAAGTGGAAGAAAAGGAACGCAGCTTCTGCGGAGTTACATCCATTTGTTCTTTTTCTCACGTGAACTACCCTGGTTCAGATCAATTTATAATGCAGTAATGGATGTTTAAAGTGTTGCCCGAGGTTTTATATGCTTTAACAGAAAGCAGCTTGCCAAGGGAAAACATTGTTTGTTCTATTGCCAGTATTCTCTGGTTAATTGCCACCCTGTTGATGCTTTATTTTGGAGAAGATTGTTGCTCTTTCATGTATGAAAGGATGTAATGACTGTGTTGTGCCAAAGCACAAAATTGTTTCCTACCACAAAAACGTCTGATGAACATATTTTTAGTGGAGAATTACATATGGTTTCTGAATGCAGCCATGGGAAAGAAATAAAGTAGACTTTGTCAATGCTGGGGTTTTATACTTCAATGTACAGGCTCTTACCAGGAACTTTTCTAATCTCAACGCTGCAAAAATACAGTTGTGATTTCAAAATATCCACAATACACTCACAAACAACTTGAATGGATGCACCCAGTCAACTGACTCTGAATCAGTTAGTCACACGGCAAAAAACCCCCCAACATTTTGGGATTTCCATGCACTCATTTCAGCGTTGCCCACACATTTTCTTTGTAGCCAAGATCAGGGTTTTGCTATGGCCACTACAAAACATTAACTTGTTTCTCAGTTATTTGCTAACTATTTTTCCAGTGCCCCTGTCCGTTATAAAGACCAATTTTACAGTAACCTTCTGCTTTGCCAAATTCTGCCTTTCCTCTTTGTGACTTTTCCGTTCCCTGAGACAGTCACACAAGACAATAATCCTGTACATCTACACTCCCAGTTGAGTACACAAAAACAGACATCTAGGTTTGAGGCACTAAATTCACACTCACTATACTGGATGGTGAGCCTTTAGCTTTACAGTCAGATCTGATATTTGTCCAGTGCTCAAATGGCTGGTGAAAAAGAAGATACAGTACAACCAATTCTGACAAAAGCCTCAAAACAAACATTAAAAATGTGCTTAAGAAACCGAGTCAGCCTTCAAGCTGTGTCGCGCAAAGAGTGAGAGCATTAGCAGCAGCTTTAGTATAAGCAGGATTTATCTATCCCTGGAGAAGTCCTTGCTCTGCTGCAGCACAATACCACTGGAAATGCATATAAGGAACACCTGCACACATGATAAAACGCTCACGTGTAACCAACTCATGCAAACACATCCTCTATCTGGGAATTCTTCCCTTCACCTAATGGAGCATTTGTGCATGTAGGTCATTATGCAGTCAAACTGTATTCAGTGTGAGTGCCCGCCTTATCACTGTGTATGCGACTGAGTATAAGCAACACATCACTGCACAGGGCTGAAACTGGAAACAAATCTCTGTCATTCATGCAGCCCACTAGTGTTCCATCACTTGCCTTTTGACATGATGAGCCTCACTGAGCAGAACTGACAAGGAGAAACATGTAGCTCAGCGGCTGAATGTCCAGCGAGCTCCAGAGAACCACTGGGAAGTAGCAAAATCGTCAATGCTTGCTGCACTGCTTTAAATCAAACAGACTTCCGTCATAAAAGCAAGTTACCCAAGTTTTACTGGTGTTATTGTTACGTTGGCGTTTCAAAACCAGTTGCATTTCTAACACAATGGCAGTCTCTTTTTCTTTTTTTTTAATACTTTTTTATAATTGTTGTGCCTGTTTTTTAAGAAATAAAACTGTCATAAGCAGCCTTGTAAGCCTGCCAATATAGTCAGAAACATTCAATACCATTTGTTGCACAACTTTCCTCGGCCTTTCAGAGCCCAGCGAGATCAAATCAATCAAGTCTGTGATCTTGTAACAATCTTGCAGATTACAAAAGTGGCCAGATTGTTGGATTTTCTGTGAATTTCTAAAGCTCTCTCCACTCTTGCGCGTTTGTCTCTGAGGCACAGCCCCATCCTAGCACATACACTCAGAGCAGTAATCCCTCTGAAGATTGAGCTTAAGATACTCTTCAAAACGTTTCTTTGCAGCGGTGTGGTTGCACAATTTTTCTGTGGTAAAAAATAAAATAATCTTTATATAGTAAAATTAGGAAAATTCTGCAATATCTGCCTCATGTTTCTGGAATATAAAACTATAAAACTTTGAACTTTAAGCATGGTCTATTTGCACATTTGATGCTATTGCATACTTGATCTGAACTCCATCTAAGTTATGGTGCCACATTTTAAAATATATATTTAAAAATTCTCGAGTATAGCAGTATATTGATGCTGTTTGCTGCACATACTGTATGCCACTGCAATAGGATCTGTGTAAGTGTGACACAAATATCATGCAAACCTCTTCAAGCAATCATTTGAAACACTGCAGATGTTCTATCTGTACCGAGGAAGAATGACTCATGTCATAATGCCAGGGGCTTTCAGTGACTGATGCATGTAAAAAGTGCTTACAGAAGTGAATACTTTGTCTCCTTTCTGTCTGGAAAACTTTAGCTTATTCTTGAAGTTTTCATTAGATAGTTTTTTTTTCCTAACACACCTCCCATGAAGATGTATATTTTTGCAAGGAAATGTTTTTTTATTTATTTATTTCTGCTTTCATATCAAAAATGGCAAGCTACAGGGCCTATAATGACTTGTCGTTAGACTTCTTTTAACATGCTGTGGTCTGCTTTTAGGGTGAACACGCGTGGACGGCCAGACTTGGGCATGTTGACAGCTGTTTTGAAAGTTCTGCACTTGTCGACTACGCTGCGCTCAGTGGAATGGTTGATTTCCTCACCAAGCAGATGCTTCTAAAACCGTCTTACTGAGATGCTCAGACAGCTCTCACTTTATTCTCTCTATGGTTTGCACTCTCACTTCGACAGTCAGGAACAAACTAATCTCAAGTTTCGAGGGCGAGGTGACTTCTTAGTTGTCGTCACATGGACCTGATGCGATACACCTGCTTGATTTTTAACCATGTGTCTAAATTGTCCAAATTTATTTCTGACAAGAAACAATTTTTTTTTTAATTGCATGACAGACGTGAATAAAAAGTATTTAGTTTTGTTTAAATTTTTATTTCAATAATGTAAATTTTTCACTATTGTTTGCATTTACGTGGATTTTCATGTGTCTAAGCTTGCCATTTTAAGGTTAGAGGAATGAAGCGAGATGGTACACGTCTTCATAAAGAGAAGTTTGAAAACCAGACTTGAGACTCTGTGCTTCAGAGATTTAAAAGCTTGACAGTGAAGTCACCAGAGTTAGGGAGACGTAGTCTGACAGCTCTCCCTGCCTCCAGTCGCTTTATTTATGTTCTTATACTCTGTGTCAAATAGAATCAATCACCCGCTTATTTGCTCTCTCCTCGTCCACACGTATGCACCCATAAATGCAAAGTAATACTCTTCCATGAAGTTGAACACACACACACACACGCAGAGTGCAAATCGAATCAGAAGAGATGGGTGTTATTGAACTTGTGGGCTCCTATTTACGGAAGAAGGAAAAAAAAAAGATGTGATTATTCAGCTGTCAATAACTACTAAACTGTAATCAATGGTGTGCAGAGACTTTATATTTTCTAAAACACACAACAGGAAAGGAAATGTGTCGTGTATTGAATTTGAAATGTTTGTGAGCAGTGCAGCTTGACCTAATTAATGCTAGCGGTATATGACTTTTTTGTAGAATAGCTCATAAACATACAGATGTCTCTATTTGAACCTCTCTCTCTTTGTGGGAACAAAAAAACAAGTCTCAAGCTATAAAACTATATGCACAATTTAACTGTTTTCAGTCTTAATTAAAAACTTGCATTTATTCAGACATATCCAGCTATTCTGGTTAAAAAAACGAATCTACATTTGATCATTTTACCTTAAAATGTAAAATACTTTCACTTGACATTTAAGGTTTCACCTGACATACACTGAGCAACAACACACCTGCAGTTGCTGCTCACGCCTCTGCTGCGGCGCAGTGCAACTTCTGAGCAGACAACGTCCTTTTTAGAGCGGATAACTTTCTTACCACAGAGTCAGAGTTAGACACAGGCTCAAAGTATTATCAAGAAATCAGTCCGAAACCTAGATGAATTGGCGTCTTTACAATGGCAACCCTTTAAATCTCAAATCTGAACAATTTGTTGAGCATAATGGTGAAAACTTCACACTGCACATCAATCAATTTGCATTTTGTCTTTCACAATTGTGGTTTACTTGCATATGGTCACATTGACTGACTGCTGGACAACTGTTAAATGGGCAGTCTTTTCAATGATTGATTTTTTAAGTCTCAGAAAATGAACACTGACATTTTATGTAAAAAAATTTTAACTGGATTTTGGAGTTTTTACTAGGTGTAGGCCATAATCATCAAAATTAACAGAAAAACTGACATTTGAAGCACTTTTAGATTTATTGAGATCCACTGGTAGACACACAATGTTACGGGAAAAACATATTCCAGCACCACATTGGCATCTTTAGCTGAAACCAAAGAAAAATTTTAATTAGCCAACACATTTAAAAAGTTAATGTCTAGACTTTTAATTCAGGCAAATATTGGCAAGATCATAGACGGTGGGAGCAAAAAAAAAAAAGTACTTGTGTTTTAATATAAACAAGGTTTACGTAGAGTGGGTGTTTCATACTTGGATCTACGGAGTAACGTAATTCTACATGGCTTTCAGATTCTTCTGGTATCTCTGAATTCTAGTGGTTGATCTGTCATTAATCCTCTACATTTAACCATCATGAGCCAGATTAGGATCAAACAAAGGAGCCCAGGAAATCTGCTTTTTGTTCTTCCTGCTCTCTGTGACAGTGATTACATAAGCCTGCCCTTACTTACATAAGCTTCGTTAGTCAGCAGTAAATTTCAACCTGTTAAAATGCATTGGAGAAATATTTGTTTGAACAAGATTTATTATGCAACATAAATACTTTTGTCTCCAACAGTAATCCTAGTGAGCATCTTTGAAAAGGAGGGCAGCATTGAGAAGCATCACAAAGTGAATGTAATTATTTGTCATCAAAATACCCAACAGTGTGAAATATTTCATTCGGTGACTTGGAATATGTGTGTAAAAATGGTTGGATGAGTAACAGCAACGGTTACATTTTGTTTTGTTTTTTGCTCCTGCCTAACAACCTTTCAAAGCTTGAATAAACTGTACCTTATAGCAAAAAATAAGTGATTTTTTTCTGCTTCTGATTGATATAAAACTATAATTTACAACCCTAGCAAAGCTCTTAGACTAAATGAAATTGTGTGTGTCATTGTGAGTCAGTCGCCACTACTAGGCAACCATGCCAAGGCTGCGAAACGACCAGCTGGTGCAAAGAACATTACATCCAAAAAATGTGTTGCCAAGGAATTTTGCATTTGCATATGAAATTATTTAATTTTTCTTCCGAGTATGCACTCTGTTAGCCAGTATCAGTAGCAAACGGACAGAGACACGACTCCATGCCTGGCGGTTATGCACGGCGGACAAAATACATAAGAATCTCTCTCCATAATTTCTTTTGCAAATGATTTTTTTTATTTTTTTTTCAATGAGAAGGATTGCGGAGGCAGTTAAAGGAAATAAATGTGCTTTCCTTTTTATCAACCTCAGTTGATGTGTACCCTGTTCAAGGTGAAAGCATCAAACCTTAACTCTGCAATAAATCCTTCCTACACTGCTGAAACTGCTGTTTTCAGTTCCTCAAAGGAAGAAATGGCAAATATCTGCAGTCGAAGACTCAGAAATCTTAGGACAACACTCATTTTGTTCAGGCTTGAGAGTCTTCATGTTACATATCAGTCTTCCATGAGATTTATTTCTTCTGTGGGTTTCTTAAAAGACAATAACCATTTGTGGTGCATATTGCTTCATGTCAACATCTGCAGACCAAATCAGCAAGCTGCCATTGTTGCCATCTTTGCCGCTTGCTTCAGATGTAAGATACAGTGTTGCATAATGGGCATTGGAACTTTGTACGTATGTACACCTAAGCCCCAAATCATTTATACTCCTGGCAAATTTAGAACATTAAAATCAGATTTAAAGTGAAATGATGCCAAAAAAAACCAAAAACAATATTCTTCATTGAAGGCACCATCTTGTTTTAAAGTGAAGGTTTCCAGAGCTCAAGTGTGAGGATATTTTTCATTTGCCAGGACAGTGTTACAGTGTTATTATGATTGACAGCAAGCAGATATTGCATTAATAACCTTTAAATGTGCGATAATCTGCAAATTAAGGAGTTGCATTGTTGAAATATGATGCTCCTTTGGAGTTTGACCTTTACCAAGTCTTTAAAGTTGGTTGATTGATCAAGGCCTACTTACACAGTAAAATACAGCAGAGGTCCACAACTCTGGTCATCAGGTCTTACTGTCCTGTTTTAGGCTTTTCCCTGGTGTTGCACACCTGGCTTAAATGAATGAGTGATTAACAGACATCTGTAGTAATTGGAGGCACGTTATGAAGTAATGCAATCGTTTGAATCAAGTGTACGGAAGCAGGGACTCATCTAAAACATGCAGGACAGAAGGCCCTTAGGACCAGAGTTGGGGTCCAATGATATACTGTAGAATGTAATAATTTATTAATTAATTAATATTAACATAAGTGTATTTTAACTTAATAGAAAAAAAAACATTATTCATATGTATATTCCCCAGGGATTAACATTTTTCTTTTGTTTTTTTCACTTTGTAATTTGTGCTTTTCCAGGTGCAGCTCCTGTCTTTTGCTTGCCTCTTTCTGCACCTGTTCCCTCTTCTGCTTACTGAACAGCCCATCTGCTTCCACTTATCAATTACCTCGGGTGTATTTATAAAGCCACTTTACCACTCAGGTCACAGTCAGAACACATTCTCATAGGCTAATGCATAGTCTCAGTGTATGGGGGCTTGATTGAGTGCTTATGTTTGAAACTTGCCATTTAATTTGGTTCCTGTTTTCAGCCTGGGGTCTGGCAGAGGTTTACGAGTGTTCACTTGGTACTACGTGCAGTTTGAAAATTGAAATGATCTTCTGTTAACCAACTAAAAATACACCATCAATCAACAAAAAAGAATATATAAATAAAATAACCGTACAAAAATGGAAAAAAGAAATCAATTTTAATATGAAGAATACACCCCAAACAATTTCACACACACACCCACACAGATTTGCATTTTGAGGAAACAAAGGTCTCAAGACACTTGCTGTGACAGCCAACTCGTCTCTGAAAACTACAATTCTGCTTTAATTTGAGTCCTGGTGGACTGAAACTGAGCCGTCTCACTGTGAGCAAGTCCAGGCCATAAGAGAGGCCAGGAATCTTGCTCTTTGCCATCTCTTCCTCTCCAACAAGCCAGTGGTTCTCAAAGAAACAAGTCATTCTAAGTGGAGCAGATGCAAAGCAATGAGTTCCTGCATGAAGTGGATGGTTGCTTAGGTTAACACTGAGACCAAAACCATTCACTTCAGATATGATGTAGTGTTCAATTAAGTGTTTCATTACACAGGATTACCTAATAAATTACACAGAAGTGTTGCATATTGTGAATCCCTGAAAAGTGCCACTGGCTTGCAGACTAGCAATCCTACAAACCACAAGGTAAAACCCACAAGGAGAGAAAAAGTGTAGAAGACAGAAAACCACTATGAGATGAAAGGAAAAACAGAGATGGAGACAAAACAGCAAGACGGTACAACTCGCCCTGCCCTGCCTGATTCCCAATAGTGCTATTTAGTTGTTTTTGTGTTTTTAAACCACAGATACTTAAAACTTTTTGACAGCTTACTTCATCAGTTTTAAACAGACTCACCTTAATGTGGTTGCATGTCATCTTAGGGTGTTTGATTGTAGTTTCAAGTCCTAACAACATAATTACAAATCAAACAAAGAACAGTGGAGCGCTTTACAACTATTGATTTTTGCTTCTCCTGAGGAGAAATCTTGCTTTTTTCTCCTGTATCTTAGAAAGATAGCTTCAGCGTTTAAACCCTTTTGTTATTGGTGAATGTGTTTAGAAAGTGCTAGCAGTATAATAATAAAAAGTAGAACGTTTCTGAATAAACTTAAGCAGGACCAGCCAAAGTGTACCCGTCAGTTGGGACCCAGCGTCCTGATGGCGAAGGCGAATGCTAACGTAACCTACAATGTACCCAATAGCATGTGAAGAGTCACATTGAGTTGAGTAACATGGACTTACTTCATTCAGAATGTTAAAATTAGTGTATAAGATAAAGTTAGCCAAAAGTGCTAATGTTGGCCTAAATGCTGCCAGTGGCAATGAGGGGTATCGCTAGCAAGTTGTCTTACATTGACTTCCTCCATTCAGTGTGCTAAACAAGGAATTAAATGAAATAAAATTAAAAAATGGCTAAAAAGCTTATTTTAGGAAAAATGCACTGCCTGCTAATGTTTGTGCGAATGTTAATGCACTGCCTTCTGATTTTTACTTTTGCGAAAGTAAAAATCAGATGTTTACTTCGTGGTACTTGGTTACCAGAAAATGCACTCGTCTCTTAGCAACAAATTAACAACAAATATTGTTATTGTTCAAAAAATATACGATCATTTCTTATCTTTTGAAATACTACTTATTTTATACTACTTAAGAATTGTGAAGTTTTTGAATTTTGCAGAAAAGTGAAAATGTTTTTTTGTTTTTTTTTTGTCATTGGTTGTAAATATGCTATAAAACAGACATTCAACACAAAAGTAAAAATCAGATTTATACTTTGTGGCAGTTCGTTACAAAAAAAAACAACACTCATCTCTTGACACCAAATTAATGACAAGTAATGTTATTGTTTATAAAACATAAGCTCTTTTAAAATACGGCTTATCTGCTTAGACACAACAAATTTATACTTGGTACATTTTGCAAAAGTAAAAATCTGATGTTTACTTCGTGGTACTTGGTTACCAGAAAATGCGCTCATCTCTTAGCAACAGATTAACAACAAATATTGCTATTGTTCTAAAAAACATAAGATTATTTCTATCTTTTGAAATATTACTTATTTTACACTACTTAAGAATTGTGCAGTTTTTTAATTTTGCAGATTTTGTCATTGGTTGTAAATATATTATAAAACAGACATTCAACACAAAAGTAAAACTCTGATTCATACTTTGTGACAGTTATTCTCTTAACACCAAATTAATAACAAGTAATATTGTTTATAAAACATAAGCTCTTTTGAAATACTGCTTATCTGCTTCACAAGGCATTTCAATGCTCTCCTATGCATTGCTATAGAATTGTTAAAATAGTACCTTTTAATCTATTTTTTGTCATGGGATTTCTTTGAAAGTAAAACTCTTAAGGAGTGATGATTCATGAAAAGGCCAGAAAATGTGTCTTTACAGACACTTTTACTCCAATCTGACTACAATTTCCATTTCTAGATGTGTAAAGATGGTGGAGACATACAATAAACAATTTGCAGCTGTATTTTCAGCAAAAACGAATTCCATAAAGTCATTCAAGAGTGGTGAATAAAAAAGAATGGCACATTTTTAGGCCCGTGCAGATTTCTGGCCAAGTTTTGTGTTTATTAAATAGTCCCAATAAAACACATTGAAATTGTTGGTTTGGAACATTGCGAAATATTAAACTTGTGCATGGCTTTCACTCTATGTGAGTTGATTATGTTCCCAAGTAACACATTCTGGAACAATATAGTTCCTATTCAGGACCTAATAAAACACACTTTTGTTCGGTTTCCAGGAGAGAATCATAACAAATGATTATTTTGTTACCTCATTTGAACAGCAGTATTTCTAAGCTCTTATCAAAGTGGAGAACTTGTCTTTATACAAGAGCTGGGGGGGGGGGGTGTCCCTGGCAGCATTAGCACCCCCACACACACCCTAGTCCCGCTTTGTTTTCCTTTCCTCTGGCAGGATTTAAGTTTTTTATTATTATTATTATTTTATTAATGTTTGGATTACTGGGTCATAACAACCTCTCTCCGCTGGCTGCGCGGCGAGATACCACATTACAGTCTGTTTATCCAAATCCAATCGTCTCACGTTGTCATACACACAAAGCGCGGCTCTCCCCCCCCCGGCAGCCGCCGACACGGGGCGCTGCCTCACTTCGCCGCCTTCTGCTCACATTAAACAGTGCGCAAAGACGCACGCAGTGACACATCTGCGAACACAGAATTACAGCGCAGACGCTGGAATGAGGGGAGTTATGGGGGGAGAACGGGGCGAGGTGGCTGTTTTGAACTGTGTCATGATTACTGTTCAATATGGGGGTGACGCCTGCAGGTTACTTGTGTGACACACACCAAATACATCAGCACGTCGTCTAACGCGGCGACAAAAGGCGAGAGTGCAACATCGGGAGGTTATCACGGCAGTCGAGTGGGTAATGAAACTCAGCTCCGCCGCGTCTGTTGGTACAGTGAATTATCTGGCGTACTCGTGCATCTGCAGCGGTAAATGAAGGAGTTATGCATATTTCCCTAACTAGGCCACAGGGGAAGAAGGGAGGGAGCACGATGCGGTTGAAGGAGGTAATGTGATTGTCAAGACACGCAGAATTCCCACTTTAGCAGTGGCTGTGTGTACTGGAGAGGGAAAAGATGGATGAAAGAAAAAATGATACCAGGAGATGAAATAGAAACCCAAAATTATAAGAATACTTTAAAGACCTGGCAGATTATTAGTGGGGAAGTATAATTATTCAAACATGGGATGAAGCTTAACTTATTTATTTATTGCCAAACTGCCCATAACACAGCAGAAACACACAACTTTTTCCTCCTCCTTCCTTCCTGCGTACGGATTTCTTGACTCTGAAACCGCACAAACACAACCGTGCGCATGCGCCGTGTTGCTTCGCCAGCAAGAAAGGTGGCACACTCTGAGGTGAGTGCGCGGAAAGATGCATGGATGTTTTCAGGTTACGCTGCAGTTCCGACGCTCACACGGAGGAGAGGCGAAAGAAAAGGAAAAGAGGGGGGTGGGGCGGGAGACTGGAGGGATGGGGTACTTTTGTTGCTATGCAACCAGTCTGCGCTGTTTCAGAGCATAAGAATCCACTCAGATATGACTTACTGCATGTGTGCACACACACTCATGCACACGCAAACATGAATGCACCCACGCACATGCGGAAAATGCTTTAATCTGACAGACACAAATGGGGGTTCAGAAGAGTCTTTGATTGTTTTTAAAAAAATCCCTCTCTCCCTCTTTACTATTGAGATGTTAGTCTCTTTCTGTTTTTTTTTTTATCCAGTTGTTTTGAGGGAGAAAAAAATCAGTTCTCTTTATTTCTTTGATACAAATGCGCCCACCCTTCCGAAAATCAGAAAACAATATCCTCAACTCTTCCCAGGAAGTTATATTCTGCCCCCATGTGACTGACCAGACAAGCCTTCCCAACGCATTAACTAGTCTGTGGGTAAATCTATTGATCATTTGCATGTGTTGTCGCACTCTTCAGAAAGCAGCCCACTCCGCCATGACGATCAAAACAACCTGTGCTCATTCCTATAAAGCTTTTCAAAAAACAAACAGGTGCTAGCCTAATATCACTCTTATTTAGTTAAATTTCAGATTAAAAATGGTCGTAGGGTGCTGCGCGGTTGATTGGACAAACAAACAGGGATGCAAACCAAATTTGTCATTTGATCGTAAGGACCGGCAGCCCTTGGTATGTTTGCAGATTTTCAGCCCTTTTTACAAAGTAATAAAATTAACATCCATTTACTTCATATATACGATTAGTAAGATACAATCAAATATTGGATTATGGAGAAGGTATGCGTCTAATCTTTAGTGACCGGAAAGAAGACGCCCCATCATGTAGCCTCCAACAAAATAAACAGCTGGTAAACACCTAGACTTTTGTACGCTTTTAAGTCTTCTCCAGTGTTAGAGAGAATTCTGTATTTGACATATTGGTATAAATCATGTGGCATGAACTGAGACAAAGTTGGTGGTTTGTTCAAATTAAACATGTCAGAATGGATCGGTTTCCAACTTCTGTAAATACCCCTGTCTTTGAGCCCCAGCTAGGTGTGCTTAACATGAGCAGATAGAAGCCATATTGGCAAAAAATAACTTGGGACAACAATCGCCATCTCTCTGTTTAATACTCCTGTCTACCACTTCCAACGTCCGTCAAATCGCCTCATGATTAAGTGAGATAATCGCAAAGGATCGATAGCTAACCTTGTGCGTCTGCATTTCAAGTGTATCATTTGTAATATTTGGTCTAAAGTACACATACCTGGGATCAAAACAAGCTTTTGATCAGATGGGAGTTTGACAGGTCAAGAAATGACATGTTGCAAAGTCCAAAGACGGCATTGTTTCTTCTTTGTTTCTTAAGTTCAGGCTGAAAAGACAAGAGAAGAAAGTCCCTCAAGTGACTAGAATGCTGATATAGGTTTAACAATATTCTGATTCCACGACTGCCAATAAGGATCAGGTAGACACTGATCCTTATTGGTTTCCAGACTGTCCATCACTGAGACCAATACTTTGGCCAAGACAGTGTTCACTTTTTTCTGTGGGGATTTTACATTCCTTACATTTGATCCTGACGCCAGGAGTGGAAATTATTTTGCTGGTTGGCTCATTCCAGCGTATTATTATTAGGGCGACTTGCCCAATGAATGAGACGATAAGACAGAGCAGATAGAAGGTACAAATGTTGAGCAACATTGTTGAGGTAATGCAGTGTCAAGTGAGCGGAGGAGGGCTTTTAGTCAAATGTGTCAAGGAGACGTTTGACAATGTCTGCTAATTAATGAATTAATTCGCTGAACAGCACTGTCCAAGACCAGCCATCGTTTGGAGTGTGATTTTGTTTTTAACATTGGATCTGGGATTATTGTTTCGCCACAACTGCCTGCATGATGATTAGTTCAGTTTCCTGCTGTCTTTCCCTTCCTGCTCTGTTTGTTATAGCGTTTCAGCAGTCCATCTCTCTTCCTGCAGTCGTTGGCCTCTATTTCTAACATCAGCTCTTTCACTCTCCAACACCACCACGCTCGCCCTTTTTAGTCTCCCCCCCACCTCCATCTTGGTCTTCAAAGCAGCAGGCAGAACTCCACAGAAGCTCTGCAGCTCTTGAAATATAGATTTTAGCACCGGTGGGACGCTGCCTGCTGCACCGATAGACTTCGAGACGAAAACACACTCAGCTTTACGTCTCTTGGCTTGTTGGCTTAGGAAAACAAGGCTAATTTGTCAACAAATAAAACTACGAAACAAAGAAAAATGTTATCCAGTGATTTTTTTTTTTAGTTTGATGGTATCAGCTCATCAGTATGAACTGAACTGCAGCCTTTAAGATCACTATTAAAACACTTTACTAAAAAGAGCATACGCACAACACAACTGACTAAAATTGGTATCTAGATGTTTCTTTTGTTGGTAAATATTTGTGTTGTAGGAAACGTGGATGATCACTGGCTAAAAATGTAAGAAGACCCACTCAAAATCACTCAAATTCATGTAACACTGTCATCTGATCTAGGACTGCACAACGTTTTGCTTTGTGTAGTCAATCATGCAATCTTGGAATATTTTTCCAGATGTTTACATTTCATTTTATTCTTATTCTGCTATTATCCTATATAAGAATGCATTCTGCAAAAACACTCATACATGGACAAGCAGGGTTTGCAACAGTATATATATATATATATATATATATATATATATATATATATAAGAAATACACACACTTTCTTAGGGTCTATACACATAATAGTTTGTTTTGTTTAGATAGTTTCTCTCCCTTTTACTATGTCAAGAAGTATTGAAA